>PISX010005489.1:67599-107305 GCA_004024625.1 Mellivora capensis
AAAAAGTTAAACAAACAAAATTAAACTGTCAAAGTGTGACGCAATATATGTATATAGCTATGAAAAAGTGCCTTGAAAATGCTATATCAACCCGTGGCTCTGAGAACTAGGGGTCCTTGTAGAAACCCGCTGCGTCGGGCAGATACTCGGACCCCGGCTAGCTGGAAATAAACCTCGCTGTGTGATTTGCATTATCGAGAGTGTTCTCTGTCTGATTGAGGGGGGATCGACTCTGTACCCTAACACTAGCCTCTAGAATTGTGACAGATTTCTGTTGTTTCAGCCGCCCCGTCCATGGAATTTTGTTATGGTGATCCTAGCACATCAACAACACACTTCCTTTCACTCAGACTCTGAAATGACCAGCGACCACCAGGCTCTCGTGGGCAATTCTAATTCATCTTCTTTTTTTTTTTTTTCACCTGTGTCAAAAATCAGATTACTTTTTTTTTTTTCTAAAGATTTTATTTATTCATCTGACAGAGATCACAAGTAGGCAGAGAGGCAGGCAGAGAGAGAGGGAGGAAGCAGGCTCCCTGCAGAGCAGAGAGCCCGATGCGATGCGGGGCTCGATCCCAGGACCCTGGGATCATGACCTGAGCCGAAGGCAGAGGCCTTAACCCACTGAGCCACCCAGGTGCCCCAAAATCAGATTACTTTTTAAAAATAGGCAACATATTTACTTGTTTCAGGAGTCAAAAATTATTGAAACACATAAAGTGAAAGCTTTTCTCTCACCCCCAACCTTCATCTGTCCCATAGTATGTTATGAGTTGATTTTTGTAGAGCCGTTCTATTATGATATATAAGATATCTAGGAAGGTACCCAAGACCAAACATGCATAACACAGTGATTCTTCCCAAAGCAATTACTCATGTAACCACCACACAGACGAAAAAGCAAAATGGAACGTTACCGGCCAGTCTGAAAGGAACCCTCATGTTCTCTGCTCCATCCTCCTAAAAGTATCTACTATCCTGACTTCTAACACCATAAATTTGGTGTGTACATTCCTTACTTTATATGAATAGAACCCTGCCTGGACTGTGTACCTAGATTGCTTGTACTCAGTACGAAGTTCGTTAGATTCACGCATGTCATACAGAGCTCTGGTCGATTTCGTTGTTATGGTGTCCCGTGTTATAAACATACCACAGCTTAACACTTGGGTTGTTTCCAGTTTTGAGCTGGTCAAGTAATGCCACTGAACGTTCTTGTTCCCGTTTCTGGGTGCACGCGAGCATGGTTTTTGTTGTTGGATCTACTCTGTGGAAGAGTAGATTTGCAAGATCAAAGGCTACACAAATCTTCCGCTTCGTAGACAATGGCAGATTTTTTAAAAGCAGTTTTACCAATTTACATGTCTGTCAGGATGATTTAAAGTTCATTGTTCACATACTCACCAGCACTGGGTAATGTCAATTTTGAAAAAATATTTTCAGCTATTCTGGTACTTGTGTAATGATTGGGATTTCAACATACGGATTTGGGGAAACACAAGCATTCAGTCTCCAGCACTGTCTTTTATGTCAAATTTAAGATGTCTTTTCCTACCTGAAAATCACAGAGTTACTCTCCTTGCTTATTTCATAGGTGTGTTATTTTGTAGTTCATCTTTAAATTTACATTTCACCTGGAATTGGGTTTTGTGCATCGTATAAAACAGGCATCAAACTTCATTTCTTCTCCCTCATTTCTTAGCACCATTTTTTGGCAAGTTTGTCCCTTTCCTGCAGCATTTTTGTGCCATATGTATTATAAGTTAAGGGCTCATAAAAATTGGGACTGTTTCAGGATGCTCTGTTTTATGCTGTTCCATCATTCTAATTTTCTTTCTATCATGGAATAATATTACTAATTACTTTAGCTTTTAAAAGTTTTGATATCCAGGAGCACCTGGGTGGCTCAGTGGGTTAAAGCCTCTGCCTTCGGCTCAGGTCATGATCCCAGGGTCCTGGGATCGAGCCCCATGTCAGGCTCTCTGCTCGGCGGGGAGTCTGCTTTCCTCTCTCTCTTTGCCTGCCTGTCTACTTGTGATCTCTCTCTGTCAAATAAAGGAATAAAATCTTAAAAAATAAAAGTTTTGATATCCAGTGGAATTAATCATCCCTCCACTTCCTTCTTCTTTGGTTGTGTCTCTAGATTCACAATACCACCATCTGGACCTGTAATGGCTTTAAAAAATGCCTATTCCTCATCTTCTTGCTCCATTGATTTGAGGTTAAATCCCTAGCTTTAGACTCTCGGAAATCTGAGAAAGGTAGAATGTCAGCTGTGTTTCTAGGAATGTTGCAAATGCTAAAAATCATCCTGATTGATAAGCCGTGTCTAGTTTGGAAAGACTGAGTAAGATGCGTATTTGGGGGGCTTCCCTGAATCTGCAGCACTCTTGTAACTGCATATACCCCTTGCTTGGACCTGTGGGAGCCATGCCCACGGGACTGTTGTAAGAGAGATTCAGTCCTATGCATCATGGCGCTTCTAAGCCAGAAAGGCTCCAACATCCGTTTGACATTTCTTGTCCTAACACGCTTGAACTGACTACGTGCATGCCCGAGAATAGCCCCTAAACTCCTATGAGGACAATGCTCCTCGTACTTGTACTCTCCCCTCATACTTGTACTCCTCCCCTCGTACTTGTACTCCCCATAGTACTTGTACTATGCCCTGTTTATATTTAGTCCTGAATCCCTCGGAATAAGCTGATGCCAAGAAAGGGTCATTGGCATTTCTCACAGAAATAGAAAAAAAAAAATTCCGAAATTTCATATGGAAACCACAAAAGACTCCAAATAGCAAAAAACAATCCTGAGAAAAAAGATGGTCAAAGAAAACAAAAGACTTGAAAATTAAAAAAAAAAAAAAAAAGTGAGATTCCTAGGTCATTGTTCCAAATTACAATGACAATTATGTATCCAGTTTTAGTCAACTAGGAAGTTAAACATTTTGCAATTCTGAAGTTATCAGTAGAGTTGGTGTACTGAAATCAAAGTTTAAAATGCCATGAACACTGGATTATAGACATATATATATAAAAAATATAATTGAATATATAACAGAGGTATAAAGAAAAAATATTCGTAAATGCCATGCTTCTAAGTAAAGGAGTAGTTTGAATTAAACATCTAGAAGTTTACTCCTATGTCTTAAATGTGTTGTTTCCCTTATTCAATGTAATTAATTGATTATAATAATCACCAAAAAAATTAGATACTCATGTAAATATTAGACAGCAAGTATTGTTTAACATTGGAATACAAATTACCTTCTCCCTAAAGGCTATTTTGCTTTAGTATTTATGTATTTATGTATTATGTATTTAGTATTTGTATTATTATTATGTATTATGTATTTAGTATTTATGTATTTAGTTAAATGTTGGGAGAGGAGGAAAGGTATCAGAATCACTCTGATCCGAAATCAGAGATAGCAAATATCTCAGAGCAACTCAAAAATCTTTAAGGAAGTCAAGCTTCGCCAAGCTCCCCAGGTGATTATGATGCATTCATTTCCTTTTGATTGAGAAAAGTGAAGAGATGGACGTAGACGTTGGTTTCAGATGGGTGCGTACACTGATTTTATAGTGGGTTCTCTTTTCTTCCTGGGAGTGGGAATTCCGTTTATGGGTTGATTCATGAACTTAGGATGAAATATCTTACAAGATTATTACAGATACAAGACATTGCATGATTTTGTTAAAATGTTATCATACAAATTCCAACATGTTGTGAGCTAAGTTATTCTACCCTAACTAAAGCTCGGTTGCCCATGGAAGTCAAGTATATATTTTAAGTAGAGACAGTGAAATCGCTGCTTTGTTCTGCAGGCCAAGTTAACTCCTAAACCATCCGTTTGCCTTCTGTCCCCTAGTCTCGTGTGTCTGAATCACCTGGGACTGTGGCTAAATGCAGAGTCTTTTGGGGGGTTCAGAATGGCGCCCACAAATCCACATTTCTAACAAGCTTTCAGATGATGATGTCCCAACAGATGTAAGCACCACACTGAACATAGCTCTATACACAAAGGGCCTACTTTTTATTCTTTTATGTTTACTTAGTTAACTGGATTCTGAAAATCCAGGTAGGAATTAGTTGTTTAAAATCCTTTCACTCCTGGGGCGCCTGGGTGGCTCAGTGGGTTAAGCCTCTGCCTTTGGCTCAGGTTATGATCCCAGGGTCCTGGGATCAAGCCCCACATCAGGCTCTCTGCTCGGCGGGGAACCTGCTTCCCCCTCTCTCTCTGCCTGCCTCTCTGCCTACTTGTGATCTCTCTCCTTCTGTCAAATAAATAAATAAAATCTTAAAAAAAAAAAAAAATCCTTTCACTCCTTTCTTCGGCCACGGGGGGCTTTTAGTTCTGTGTCACATCATTTTAATAATAATATAACAAATCACATTCCTCTGGTTCCATCGAAATTAGCAGTCCTGGAAACTTGAGCCACGCTTCGGTTCTATTCAGTTGCTTCTGAGCTCCCAGCATTGGCCCAAGTATGACCGAAAGCTGGTTTTTTTCCTCCTTCTGGCATCTGCCAGGGCCCTTCTCCCCTGCTCCTTCTGCTGCTTGCATATCTCGGCACTTTCCCAGGACAAACATGGGGTGTCCAGTATTCAGGCCGCTGGGTCCAGTTCAGCCACCTACCATCACTTCAAGTGATCAAGTCACTCGAATCAGTTTTTCATTGCATCCTTTATAGTAGTGACTTAAAACAAGAGTGTCACCACGTTCTATCCAACATCACTCCTTGCCCCCCCAAGCTGGGTCTGCTATCTGGAGCCAAACTTAGCCCCCCAGATCTCTTCTTCTTTTAGGCCCAGAAACTCCATGCAAATACCACTTTGACAAGCCACTCCTTCGCCCATCATTCCCACAACAAGCCCACAGAACCACGGGAATCATGGAGTGATTACAGTTTAGGCTCTTAAATTGGGATTCTCACAGATGCTAGATGCTATACTACGGCGTTCCTGCTTGAATAAGGGAAAATAATAACCAGTGTTTAGTGAGGGCTGGGAGAAGCAGATGAATGACCTGATGGGATGCATTTGTCAGTATGTGTGACTGATGAATGAGTAGGACATGTCAGGGTTATAGGAAGGAGCTTTATGCCAGCACTGGCAAAATTTGAAGCAGCAAAAAGTCAAAGAAACCCAATGCATGGCAATATGATGAACCGAAGAGATGGGCCTGGCTTCCGGTCATGGTGTTATTAAAAATGTTCAGCTATGTTCAGCTAAAACATCTCTCTAACTTTGGGTTAGCAGAAAGAAGCCTGCTAAATATGAGACCATTCCAAACAGACAAGGAGAATAATTATATAATTATATAATAGTAATGCTAATATGAAGTATTTGACCAACATCGCTGGAATATTTCCTGTCCCAAGTAAATTAAAAAACAGGATGAGCCGACCATGCTGAGGTCAGGAAAGAAGAGGCCGTGGTGTTAGCTTCTCCCTCTGTGGTGCCCAGGGGCTCACTCTCTCTGTCAGAGATGCCATAGCCACATACATTGGGCCCTTTCTTTCTTATTTTTGAACCCCAGAAATAAGTCTTTCCCTTTTTTCCTATAAATTGTGTTTGTAAGTAGAAGCCTATATGCAGGAAATTTTCGAGGACAACAAAAGCCCTGGCTGGTGAGGCTAAGTAAGAGTACCAGTCATGCCCAGGGAGGTAATGCCCCAGATTATAGAAGTCCCAGGCATCTCCTTTTTGTAAAAAGTCTTCAAAGTCATGTGTCTTTTGATTCTATATACTTCTGTCTCCTTCTCGGATCTAACCTGTTCATACCAGACATCTTCTGCCCACTCCTTGAGAAGTCTGCGTGTTCTTTATAGAAGTTCATTCGTATTCCCTATACTAAACTTCTCTCTCCTGCCTGCCTCAACATTTTCTCTCTTGTTATCCCTGGACTGTACTGAAATGAAAACACCCATGTCTCTCCCTCTCTCATGCCCCCTTCTAAAACGGTTGTGTTTCCTTTTGATCTATCGTACTTTCTAGACCAAGGATATTTGATATTTCCTGAAGAAGTCAGAGAAGTACCTCTCGTGTGCCCATCTGAGACTAGCTGGCACGATCCCATAACAGATACACAGAACGTCCGTGCACAACATGTTGGAAAGGTACACATGTGGAGATGAGAGCCTCCCCACCTGACAGTCGGCACTGTAAACATCACATTCTGTGAACCGTGCCCCAGAGCCCACCTTCTCAGAGGGCCATGGTTTCTGGGAATGGCATCGTTAGTAATGTGTTCTATAGCCTTCCAATAAAAGACTTTAAATAAAGGGAGAACTTTTCTATCAGGTAATAGTAAAACATTTACTTCCACATGCACGTGCTTTAACCAGCTTGAACAAATTCGTTATTCCCAGGAGATTATTCTCATTGGTAATTCGATAATAAAAGATTCTAGATAAGGTGCATTTTAGTCAGTGGCATTATAATTTTTATTTCAGAATCTCACTAATCGAATATTCATTATCTAATTATAATTAAAGTTCACAATTCCCTAAAGAATGCTTATAACGATTTAAATGAATACGGACTTAATTAAAGGAATTAAATTAGGGGATTAAAATCATTCAAAGGGGGTAAATTTTATTCTGAAAGAACTACAGAAATGGAATACCAGGAAAGAAAAAAATAGGCGAAGGCAACAGAAAATTAGTAAAAAAGAAGCAACACAGATCCCTGATGTGCTGTGATGGAGGAATATCATAGTAACTCACTTATCTTCAGTTATGTAAAAAATAAATAAGACACAAGTCATCTAACAAGTTCCTTGAAGACCGGAGCTATGACTGGTCTGATAGGATTAATTTTTGCCTTCCCGACCTGACCAGTGATAGAGCCTAAAACCTGTAGACTCTCAATATTCAATAAATGAATAAGGAAGCAGACTCTGTCTCAGAATTTTAACAAGTAAGTTCATGAGTCCTTCAAGTCTGCTTGTAGCTACAGGGCTTAAAGGAATTCATATTTGAATCTAGTTCAAATGTGTGGCCTTGAGTTAGAATGCTGGTTGATATGTTCTGGCGTTACACTTGAGGCTGACGAGGCCATCCCAGAGGCAGCCAGTCTCACGGGCAGAGATGGAAACTGGTAAGGTGTCTCGTGAACTCTTTCCTGCTACAGACAGAGATCATCCCTCATTACCTGAGAGAAAGAGTGAACCTAAGGCAGAATTAAGCTTCTTAATACACGTGTTGGGTTTGTGTTCTAGTCATGCTAAACATTAAAGAGGAAAGGATTTGGAGCTGCTTTATAATGTTTACAATGTTGTAAAGGGAAGTGATGAGTTTAATAATAGTTAATATCAACTGAACCATAGGAAGCTGCCATTTTTGTATGTCAAACGCTGTTGAATTTCACATAGTTGAACCTAATATTTATTGAATGCTTACTTTGTGCTAGGCATGGTGCTATGTAATTTACCGGGTGTTAACTGATTTAAATTTCACCCATCCAAGAAAAATTCTAACAGATGAGGAAATCGAGACTTAGTTTAGGTAACTTGCCCAACATGGGAGGAGGACTCTCTTTCCTTAAGCAGAATACCATCCTGCCCAGGAAAAATATTCGTGTTATAAATGATGCTATCAAAATCTGGCCTTCCGATCACAATTATGTCAACAAAAATGTGACAGTGAAATATAACATGGTTAATTCACAATGCAAATTGTCCACTTTTTAAAGGGTGAAATTTACTTCTAATACAGAGATGATTGTCATTGCAATACCAAAGTCAAGTCCGGTGGCCACAGAAATGAATAAGACATAATCCTTATTCAAGGAAAGGAGGTCACATTGAAGAATGGAAGACAAAGAATTATAAAACCTACTATATCATTAGAGTTATATTTTTGTGGGTCCCAGCTTCCAATCCAAAAACAAAGCTATGTAGTAGAAATGTACTATGGAGACAAAGAGAAAAATAATGAAACCAGAGAAGTCCCAGAAAATACCTAATCTATGTCAGCCATAACTATATTCTCCACATAAATAAATTGCAGTGAGAGTCCAGAGGAAGAGGTAATTAATTCATTTTGGAGAAATGAGGAAGAGTTTGATGACAACTGGAGAAGGCCTTAAGAATGAGTGGAATTTTAACAGATAGGTAAAATAGGAAGGACATTCCAGAACAGGGAACAGGTACAGAAGAAAGTGTGAAAGTAAACGAAATTGAATAATAATAAATGGTTCAGGTGGCAAGGAGACAAAGAGCGGATACCACAGTGTGTTCTATATGCTCTGAACCCTCAGAAGACATGGAATATTGGAACAGACATTGTGAAGAGACCAGGATTGGGAACTTGAACTTTGTCCTAGAAAACAATAATGAGCCACCAATGCCTTCTCCCTCTGGAGCTATAACTTTCATAGTCTGAAGTGTACAGATCAATTGATATAGTCATGAAATTACTGCCTAGATCAAGATCTAGAACAAGAACATAGTCAGCTTCCTAGCTCCCTTGTACCTTCTCCTAGACAGTCCCCACAAAATTTACTTTTCTGACTCCTATTACCATCAGTAATTTTTGTCTGTTCTTGCCTATCTTAGAAATGGAATCATTCTAGCATGTACTCTTCTGTGTTTGGCTTTTTTTCTCAATATTTTGTTTTTGAGATTTACTGTATTTTTTTGTGTAGCTGTAGCTCATTTTACTTCCTTATTGTGTCCTATTCCATTATTTTTTTTCCCCATGGAAGGAAAATTAATTTAATGGGCTTTATTACAGAAGCCCAAGAGTTACTGTATACTAGTTGGTTAAGACACACATATCTTTGAAGATTTTATTTATTTGGGAGGAAGAGAATGAGAGAGAGCGCACACAAGAACAGGGAGAGGGAGAAGCAGATTCCCAGCTGAGCAGAGAGCCTGACGTTGGGCTCAATCCCAGGACCCTGGGATCATGACCTGAGCCAAAGGCAGAGGCTTACCCTTCTGACAGGTGCTTTAACCGACTGAGCCACCCAGGCAGCCCTTGACATATCTTTCTATGATGGGAACAGGTACACAATGGCAGCTATAACATCAATAATTAAGATGTTAAAGACTCACCAATATTCTCTATTTGTCTGTCTCTTAATCTCATTTGTTAAGCTCTATAAGTGATCTACCATGAAAGCTGCATTTGAAAGGCCATAGAAAGACAAAAACCATGCTTCACAGAATGGTACAAAGCAAAACATTATTTCTTGGGATATTAATATGTGTACTGGGAAAAAAATCCCTTTTCCAGGATGCTGGGCTAAAGGTAAATATGTTTTACTCAGTGTAGAGATTGTCCTAATCTTTGTTATCCTCATTGGTATTTTGTATCTCCAAGAGTGAAGTAAGGAATATATGTAGCATTTCCCACACTTGGAGACCAAATATCTCTTCCCCCCCACACCAGAAAACTGACCACCCTCTCCCAGAATTAATGTTTTCCCAAACTCAACAGAAAAAGTGATACACAACTGTTTGGACTTGTTGTGATATACAACAAAAGTGATACACAACTGTCGTAAATTATGTCGTTTGCAACCAAAAGTCATGTTGGTCGTAACCCCCAGTGTGACTATATTTGGAGATAGATAGGACCTTTAAGGAGATAATTAAGATTAAATGAGGTCATAACTGTGGAACCCTAGTCCCTTAGGGTGGGTGTCCTTATAAGAAGAGGAAGAGACACAGACTGTGGGAGGACATAGAGAAAAGGTGGCTGTCTTTTAGCTGCAGAGAGAAGCCTCAGCAGACAGCCCTAACCAGCCCTTTGATCTAGACTTCCAGCCTCTGGGACTGCAGGAAAATAAATGCCCATTTCAAGCCCCCCCCCACCCCTTTCTGCGGTATCTTGTTGCGACAGCTCCAGCAGACTTAGGCAACAACCTCCAAGTCAAGTAAGAATCGTCATCACCATGTTGGACCTCTCAAGGAAATAAGCAACTAAATTCCCCCAGGCTTGTTTGTATCACTTGCCTGTTTTATTTTCAGATTATTTGCAAACTGGATACTCTGCCCTATCACAAGAATGGGGCAACTTCCCCTTCTGGCTCCTCACAAGAGCCAAATGAATTCACATAAACAAGACGTTCACATGTTTCATTCTCTCCATAAAACCATACAAAATTGAGTTTTGCTTTGTTTAAGATTTGCATTGCCTTGCAAGTTGCAGCCACTCACTCCTTTCTCTGATGGCATTTGCAGTCCCTCAATTAATGGCAATGGATATTTACTGCCTTTCTTCTAAAGGGAGGATTTATATGGCTTTTAATTTGTATAAGTTGGACTGCATCATAAATGGTTCACCCTCTAAATTACAAAGTAAGCTTGCCAATGGAGATGACCTTGTTTATTAAAATCTAATTAACGGAAGTTTTAGAATGTCCCTGAGAGGGTTACTGAATTTCTGTTTTTCTCCAAGCCCAATAAACATCCAAGACCTAGCTGGCTAGAGTGAACCACGGAACTCGGAACCTCACTGTGAAGTTATCTGGTTAGTACTTCCTTCAGCCGTTTTCTCCAAGAATCCTTTCCCAAAATAATACTGGCTAGCCTAGTTCAAAAGCCAGTTGTATGATATGATTTGAAGAAAGAGACCAAGGTGCTCTTTGCTCCCAGGATCTCATGGAACAAGACGATATCGAACTTGTTATTTGCATTCTTCAAAAATGGGCATAATGTCCTCATTATGTGCCCCTTTAAGTCATTCTCTGGACAAAGATCTATGCTGTCTATATGCTCTTTGTATACAGAAGATATGCATGAGTTTTGCTTCCAAGTCTGGATAAGAATGTGGGCAAAATGATAATAGACATATGTGATGCCATAATTAATTGACTCAGCTCCCAGTCTGTGAACAAAAATCTCAAACTCGAGTAGTCTTAGGAAAAAGTGATAAACTTTTTCCATTTGTCATTTCTTGTCCCAACTTTATTTTTAAAATTTAGAGACAGCAAGAGAGGGAACACAAGCAGGGGGAGAGGGAGAGGAGGAAGCAGACCTCTTGCTGAGCAGGGAGCCCAATGCAGGGCTTGATCCCAGGACCCTGGAATCATGCCTCAGCCAAAGGCAGACGCTCAATGACTGAGCCACCCAGGTGCCCCTCTCATCCCAACTTTAAAACAAGAGTTTACAGTTGGTCTCTCCTCTCTCTTTTTCCATTTGATGACTAATCACTGAGATTTTTTTTTTCATTACTTTCCTGGAAGTCTTTGAGATATGCCCACCAATGATCTCCATACTGCTATACCCAATGTGCACGTTTTAAAAATACTAGACATTTTTTGTGATATTTAATATAATTACCTGCTTTTTCCCCCTCCCTGAAGTTCTCTATTCCCTTGCCTTATCTTACACATAATTGTTTTGGCTCTCTCCCAGATTTCAGATCATTTATTTTCAATTTCCTTGAGTTGTCCTTCTTCCTTCATGCTTGAGACTAATCACATTCTTATGCCTCTTCCTGTGGCTGTCTTTGGCTTTACCTTAGTCATAGTTATTGAGAGATGTTTTAGAATTTTGTTTTTATTTGAACCATCTCATCCTGAGGAGTAAATGTTTTTCATTACCATTGCTGAGGCCTTTTTCACATGTCTGCGTTTCACAGCATCTTCAAGATATTGATAACATAAAAAAAATATATTGATCATCTTAAGGGCCCCCCAGAGTCCAGAGACAGATAGAGGAAACAACTTCTACCTTCAAACAATCTTTGGTGTCCACTAGGGGAACAAAATGACCTGCTGAGATGAAGTGGGAATGACAAGGTATGTCAAAAATGATGTGATGTTTGTAGAGAAAAGATTGTGGTAGAATCAATATAAGCATCATTTCTATGGATTTGTGTTACTTGGAGGGGGCTTTAGAAATAGCAACAGGAAGAAAAAGCAGTGCTTCTTAGTTAAAAGAAGATGCTTATATCATTGAAAAACAGAGCCTTTTAAAAAGGACGGGCCAATCGATAAATAAACATTCAAGGTATATTGAACTTTCTTCTGAGGCCAGATTCATCAGAACTAAATGCTCTTTTGCAAAGATCCATCTGTTTAATAAAAATTTAGGGAGGAGAGAGTCTGATGATTTTTTTCATGATTGGGAAACTCTGCAGAGACAGTGAAAGAATACCATATATACATAATAAGATGAAAATTCGCTATTATAAAAATTAGCCAGATTTAGAGGGTCTTTCATACCCAAGGAAGGGATCAGAAATTAGGTTTCTTCTGTTGTCTTGGAGTTTCAGCACCAGCTCCAAGGCTATGAACTAGGCATAGGAGACGCCCACATTGTAACTCTGGGTGCAGCTCTACCAACATTATCCAGTTACCTACCCCAGGTGACACAAGAGAAGCCTAAAATTTCCTGAAGAAGTCTAAGAGACCAGTGGGAAAGATATATTTGCAGCGTTGTTAGCGTATTCTATCTGTAACCATCAGCACCATCGTGAGAGCGGGAAGAGGGGAGCTTCTGAGGAATGAATCAGAGAGCTTGCTCCATGTTTGCTGGAGTGAAATATGATGGCATGGACTCATATCTGTCCAGAGGAGGGGCGGAGGGACATGGCATATTGTCAATTGCCTCCCCTTTCAGAGTTCCAAGAGACAAGAGTGCATTGTGGGCCAGATAGAACCTGTGGGATGAAGCCAACCATGGGACCCACCCCAGACCCATCGAGCCAGGAGTGAGACTGAAGGTGATCCTGAAAATGCAGAGAGGAGACATCAGTGATCAGATACACACGCCATTCCAATCTCTGTGTTTGTCTGTTAGTTACGAAGGAAGTTTCAGGAACACTTAAGGAACCCAGAATATTCACCCTAATTTTTAAAGATACATGAGGCTAGTACAAATGAAGGTGTTCCCAATGGCTACTTTTGAGTTGACCTTTGAGTTGACCTTGAACTGCCAGAGATGAAAATACATGGAAAATAGTCCAAACTAGTCCTCAATCCAGTGAGACAAATTTGCTATGTGATAAAAACATAGACTCTCATATCTTTTCTAGAAAAACAATTGAAATTATTTTAGCAGAATTTGAGAAATATAAACGTACACCTCCCTATTCCTAGTTTCTGGAATACGGAGTTTGGTTTGTTTTGCCTAGTTCAGCCACTGAGTAAATACCTTAGACCAACCATAGTTTTATTCTGAATCTGTTACCTCATCTGGTAACAAAAACAAGGGTGATAACTAGATCATCTCCCAAAACATAGGCTGGATCCTATATTAATGGTTTCTAGAGAAACTACATAGAACAACGAAGTCCTGTGCTCAAAGACTTCCACTGATTTCACCCCTTGAGAAATAGACCTTCATGATGTTTTATGCCACATTTTAAGTTAGCCAAATTTGTTGCAATGATTAGGACTTGTTGATCCAGAATTAGAAAACAAACAAGCAAACAGTAAGTGAAATCAGAGAACTACAGGGGAGGAAAAAAGTATTTTCCCTCTACCTAGCGTAGAATCTCCAGCTGGGGTCCTCTCAGTTAGACTGGCCAGAGACAGATTAGCAAGAGGAAAACAGAGAAGTTTCATAGCATGAGCCTGATTTATGTTCCCATAAGAGCACTCAGTGATGAATAACCCAAAATATGTCTAGAACTTGGACTTTCATACCATCTTAAGCCAAAGGACAAAGGGGTTTGGGCTTCTGGGTGGGAGACAAGTTATGAGAAAGGGACCAGGAAAGTATAGTAACCAAGAGCTGTTTAGTAAGGTTTGTTTTGCAGATTAAGTCAGTGTCTTCTCCATTGAAAAGAGTTATTGAGAGTCCTTCTTGCAGGTACAGAAGAGGGAGACATATCTACAAAAGGAAATTTCCTTTATGAAAGAAATATTTGTGCCTTTTCTAGAGCTTTTCCTGTTTCCACTGATCTCAGTGGGCTTTAGTTCAAAAGAATCTATATACCAAAGGGGCCTATTCTGGAGTTGCATATGCTGATCCCCTTCAGAACCAAGATATACTATAACTTATCTTTATAAAGAACCAACAGCCCAGATAAATTTAGCAGCTTACTTTTATGTAGAAGAAGGGTTAAATTAGTACTATAGTCTTTAAGATCTAATTCTTCCCACTATATTAATTATCTATGAGACTTTGAATTGAATACTAGTTTTCTAAAGAAAAAAATAAAACTTCAATTAGAGGAAAGGGATAATAAAAGTTTTTCAAGAGCATTCAAGGAACTTCCATTATGAGAAGAGTTTTCTTTCTCATCTTTCACCATTGATAGTAAGCACATACTAATTACTATTTTAGGATTGTGCCTAGTTAACTTCTGTGTTTGTTCATGTATATATTCAGTCATGAAACATATGGAGAGAGCTACTTTTAGGTGTCTACTAGTATTTGGTTTATAAAGTTGCATGAGACAATATATATGGCCTCAAAGAACTTGCATTCCAGAAGGAAAATCAAAGAAGAACATTTTGCATGGAATCCCGAAATGGTTACTAAGGGTTTTCTAAGAGATTCTAAACTGAAGAGATAATTGTCTTGCATTTATAAAATGCCTAAGCTATTCCCACTGAACAGGAGTAATTGAATCTGTAATTACTTTCATTTCATAGGGGACATAGACATGGATTCTAAAGATCTAATTGTGATGGTTGTTTTCTTAATTACTCTAATTGCTTTGTAGAGAACACTACCTTTCATCCGTTGAGGAAAGCTCAATAGTCAATAATGACTGAGGACACCATTAGAAGAATTTTAAAAGTTCTACTTTACTGTGTATCAGACTTGGTTGTTTATTTCAGTGTCTGATGATCCAGCCATACCGAGATAGTCCCCATGTGTTCTAGGAACAAAGGCATTGGCTTTTGTTCATGATTTTTGTAAAGGAACATAAAAGAACGGACAGACCTGCTCCACACTGACAGTAGGGCTGCCTTTCTAAGAACATGTAATCACCTCACCTCCCTACAGTCATTTCCTTCATCTCCAATCCAACCTCCACAATTCATAGAGATCTGCTTTCTGGAAGTAGGCCTTTGTCCCATTCCATGGCTTCTATTAAAATTGGATGGAAACAATGGTTTGTCATGTTATTCCCTGGAAGCAGGTGTTAATAGGGGCCAGGATAGAGGGATAATGGGAGCATTAGTTTCTTGTTAAGGGAAAGGCAGTGGGGTGCATCCCCAGGCAGAGAAAATTTTGAAAGGCAGAGTTAATGACAAAAAGAAAAGACAAAGGATAAAAATTTCCATTTCATTTAAAAAAAATGTTTTAACTAGAACTGGCCTTGACTTAAGTTTATTTGTTTCCCATATTTCTTATGTACATTAGGTATGAACTAATACACAGTAGGGTAGCATTTGGCATTATACCCTGAAGAAGCATCTCATTCCTGGGTAGAGTCACTTTGTGTATTGGATGTGTTCCTGAAGAATTCTTTGGGAGTAAAATTTGTCAGGTTAAACTGTATACATATCCCTATTTCCTTGTACTTCCAGAGTTACAAGGATTAAATGAGATCATCCATGGGCAAAACACTGTAAATATTTTAAAATTACACAACCGTAAGTTATTTATGTACTTTTTGACTCAAAAGATGGAAAGACTAAGAAGGCAAAGGTTTTTTGATAAAAACAACTACTAATGAATCTGACATTTTTAGTGGAACTTATTAGAAGAATACTAACTTCCCAGAAAAATTCAGGAAAATTCTTGTAGGGTTTTACCTTTTGACCTACTTTTTCTAACTACTTACTAAGAAAGAAGTTTGTGTCTGGAGATAGCTATTAGGAGGCACAGAAAGGAGGGAAAGATAACAAAAAATTACAGGTAATGTGGAGATATTTTTTTGAACCAAAAATCACATAGAATATTACAAATAGTTTAGAAATAGTCCTTGAGATGAAGATATGCTAAAAAGTATTGGTATTTCCAGGATATTACCACTGGAAATGGTGACAGGTAAACAGAACTCTAGTGTTAGGCATGTCCTGAAAAACCAAGGACATTTGATTTTTGAGGAATGAGGTACAGTTCCTATTTTATTTTATTTTATCTTATTTTATTTATCTTATTTTTTTAACATACAATGTATTATTTGCTTCAGGGGAACAGGTCTGTGAATCATGAGTCTTACTTATAAGTCACAGCACTCCCCTTAGCACATACCCTCCCCAATGTCCATAACCCAGTCACCTTATCCCCCCAACTACAGCAACCCTCAGTTTGTTTCCTGAGATTAAGAGTCTCTTATGGTTTCTCTCCCTCCTCTGTCCCATCTTGTTTCATTTTTTCCCCTCCCTTACCCCCATGGCCTCCCCATCCTGCATCTCAAATTCCTCATAACAGAGAGCTCATATGATAATTGTCTTTCTCTGATTCACTTATTTCACTCAGTATAATATCCTCTAATTCCATCCACATCATTGCAAATGGCAAGATTTCAGTTTTTTGGATAGCTGCATAGTATTCCATTGTATATCTATACCACATAATCCACTCATCTGTTGATGGTCATCTAGGTTCTTTCCATAGTTTGGCTATTGTGGACATTGATGCTATAAACATTGGGGTGCACGTGCCCCTTCAGATCACTACATTTGTATCTTTAGGGTAAATACCCAGTGGTGCGATTGCTAGGTCATAGGGTAACTCTATTTTCAACTTTTTGAGGAACCTCCATACTATTTTCCAGAGCGATTGCACCAGCTTGTATTCCCACCAAAAGTGTAGGAGGGTTCCCCTTTCTCCACATTCTCCACAACACCTGTCAGCTCCTGACATTAATTTTAGCCATTCTAACTGGTGTGAGGTGGTACCTCACTGTGGTTTTGATTTGTATTTCCCTGATGCCAAGTGATGTGGAGCACTTTTTCATGTGTCTGTTGGCCATCTGGATGTCTTCTTTGCAGAAATGTCTGTTCATGTCTTCTGCCCATTTCTTGATTGGACTCTGTTCTTTGGGTGTTGAGTTTGATAAGCTCTTTATAGATTTTAAATACTAGCCTTTTATCAGATATGTCATTTGTGAATATCTTCTCCCATTCTATCGGTTGTCTTTTGGTTTTCTTGACTGTTTCCTTTGCTGTGCAAAATCTTTTGATCTTGATGAAGTCCCAATAGTTCATTTTTTCCCTGGCTTCCCTTGCCTTTGGTGATGTTTCTAGGAAGAATTTGCTGTGGCTGAGGTTGAAGAGGTTGCTGCCTGTGTTCTCCTCAAGGATTTTGATGGATTCGTGTTTCACATTGAGGTTTTTTTCATCCATTTTGAGTCTATTTTTATGTGTGGTGTGAGGACATGGTCCAGTTCCTTCTGCATGTGGCTGTCCAACTTTCCCAATGCCATTTGTTGAACAGACTGTCTTTTTTCCATTGGACATTCTTTCCTGCTTTGTCCAAGATTAGATGACTATAGAGTTGAGGGTCCATTTCTAGGCTCTCTATTCTGTTCTATTGATCTATATGTCTGTTTTTATTCCAGTACCATACTGTCTTGATGATTACAGGGATCAACTCCTTAATTTCTCTTTCTTCTGTCTTGCTATTGGTATATATAAATGCAACTGATTTCTGTGCATTTATTTGTTTTATATCCTGACACTTTACTGAATTCCTGAATGAGTTCTAGCAGTTTTGGAGTGGAGTCTTTTGGGTTTTCCACATAAAGTATCGTATCATCTGCAAAGAGTAAGAGTTTGACTTCTTCTTTGCTGATTCAGATGCCTTTTATCTCTTTTTTGTTGTCTGATTGCTGAGGCTAGGACTTCTAGTACTATGTTAAATAGCAGGGGTGATAGTGGACAGCCCTGCTGTGTTCCTGACCTTACAGAAATAACTCAGTTTTTCCATATGGAGAATGATATTCGCTGTGGGTTTTTCATAGATGGCTTTTATGTACCCTCTAGCCCTACGCTGTGAAGAGTTTTGATGAAGAAAAGATGCTGCACTTTGTCAATTTTTTTCAGCATCTATTGAGAGTATCATATGGTTCTTGTTCTTTCTTTTATTACTGTATTGTATCACATTGATTTGTAGATATTGAACCAAACTTGCAACCCAGGAGTAAATCCCAGTTGGCTGTGGTGAATAATCCTTTTAATGTACTGTTGGATCCTATTGGCTAGTATTTTGCTGATAATTTTTGCATCCATGTTCATCAAAGATATTGGTCTGTAATTCTCCTTTTTGATGGGATCTTTCTCTGGTTTTGGGATCAAGGTAATGCTGGCCTCATAAAATGAGTTTGGAAGTTTTCCTTCCATTTCTATTTTTTGGAACAGTTTCAGGAGAATAGATAATAATTCTTCTTTAAATGTTTTATAGAATTCCCCTGGGAAGCTGTCTGGCCCTGGGGTCTTGTTTGTTGGGAGATTTTTGATGACTGCTTCAATTTCCTTACTGGTTATGGATCTGTTCAGGTTTTCTATTCTTCCTGGTTCAGTTTTGGTAGTTTATATATGTCTGTAGGAATGCATCCACTTCTTCCAGATTGTAAAATCTCAAATTTGCTGGCGTATAGTTGCTCATAATATGTTCTTGTAATTGTTTGTATTTCTTTGGTGTTGGTTGTGATCTCTCCTTTTTCATTCATGATTTTATTAATTTGGGTCCTTTCTCTCTCTCTCTCTCTCGATAAGTCTGATCAGGGGTTTATCAATATTATTAATTCTTTCAAAGAACAAGCTCCTAGTTTCGTTGGTTTGTTCTAATGTTCTTTTGGTTTCTTCTTTGTTTTTGTTTTTTTGTTTTTTTGTTTTTTTTAGATTCTATTTATTCAATTTGACAGAGAGAGATCACAAGTAGGCAGAGAGGTAGGCAGAGAGAGAGAAGCAGACTCCCCGCCGAGCAGAGAGCCCAAAGCAGGATTCGATCGAAGGCAGAGGCTCAACCCACTGAGCCACCCAGGTGCCCCATATTCTTTTGGTTTCTATTTCATTGATTCTGCTTGGAGTTTTATTATTTCTGTTCTCCTGTTTGGTTTAGGCTTTCTTTACTGTACTTTCTCCAGCTTCTTTAGGTGTAGGGTTAGGTTGTGTACTTGAGACCTTTCTTTTTTCTTGAGAAAGGCTTGTATCACTATATACTTTTCCCTTAAGACCAACTTTGCTGCATCCCAAAGCTTTTGAACAGTTGTGTTTTCATTTTCATTTGGTTCCATGAATTTTTAAAAATTCTTCTTTAATTTCCTGGTTGGCCCATTCATTCTTTAGAAGGATGCTCTTTAGTCTCCATGTATTTGGATTCTTTCCAACTTTCCTCTTGTGGTTGAGTTCTAGTTTCAGATCATTATGGTCTGAAAATAGGCAGAGAATTATCCCAGTCTTTTGGTACTGGTTGAGACCTCATTTGTGACCCAGGATATGATCTATTCTGGAGAATGTTCCATGTTCACTAGAGAAGAATGTCTATTCTGTTGCCTTGCAATGGAATATTCTGAATACCTCTTTGATGTCCATCTGGTCCACTGTGTCATTTAAAGCCTATATTTCCTTGTTGATCTTTTGCTTAGATGATCTGTCCATTTTAGTGAGGGGGTGTTAAAGTCCCCTACTATTATTGTATTATTGTCAATATGTTTCTTTGATTTTTGTCATGAATTGGTTTATATAGTTGGCTTCTCCCACGTTAGGGGATAGATATTTAAAATTGTTGGATCTTCTTGTTGGACAGACCCTTTAAGTATGATATAGTGTCCTTCCTCATCTCTTATTATAGTCTTTGGCTTCAGATCTAATTTATCTGATGTAATGATTTCCACCCCAGCTTTCTTTGATGTCAATTAGCATGGTAAATTGTTTTCCACCCCCTCACTTTAGGTCTGGCAGTGTCTTTGGGTCTAAAATGAGTTTGTTGTAGATAGCATATCGATGACTCTTGTTTTTTTTGTTTGTTTGTTTGGTTGGTTGGGGTTTTTTTTTTGCCATTCTGATACCCTGTGTCTTTTGATTAGGGCATTTAACCCATTTACATTTGGGGTAACTATTGAAAGATATGAATTTAGTTCCATTGTATTGCCTGTAAGGTGACTGTTACTGTATATTGTCTCTGCTCCTTTCTGGTCTATTACTTCTAGGCTCTCTCTTTGCTTAGAGGACCCCTTTCAATATTTCCTGTAGGACTGGTTGGTGTTTGCAAATTATTTTAGGTTTTTTTGTCCTGGAAGGTTTTTATCTCTCCTTCTATTTTCAATGATAGCCTAGCCAGATATAGTATTCTTGGCTGCATATTTTCCTCATTTAGTGCTCTGAATATATCATGACAGTCCTTTCTGGCCTGCCAGGTCTCTGTGGATAGGTCTGCTGCCAATATAATATTTCTATCATTGTATGTTACAGACCTCTTGTTCCAAGCTACTTTCAGGTTTTTCTCTTTGTCAATAAGACTTGTAAGTTTTACTATTAGATGATGGGTTGTGGACCTATTTTTATTAATTTTGAGGGGGGGTTCTCTGTACCTCCTGGATTTTGATGCTTATTCCCTTTACCATATTAGGGAAATTCTCTACTATAATTTGCTCCAGTATACCTTCTGCCCATCTCTTTCTTCATCTTCTGGGATCCCAATTATTCTAATATTGTTTTTTCTTACAGTATCAGTTATCTCTCTAATTCTCCCCTTGTGGTCCAGTAGTTATTTATCTCTCTTTTTCTCAGCTTCTTTATTTGGTCTTCTATATCACTAATTCTCTCTTTTCCCTCATTTATTGTAGCAGTAAGAGCCTCCATTTTTTATTGCATCTCGTTAATAGGTTTTTTTAAATTTCAACTTGTTTAGATTTTAGTTCTTTTATTTCTTTAGAAAGGGATTTTATTTTTTTATTTCTCCAGAAAGGGATGCTCTAATATCTTCCATGTTTTTTTCGAGCCCATTAGGCACCTTGATAATTGTCATTCTGAACTCTAGTTCTGACATCTTACTAATGTCCATATTGATTACATCCCTGGCCTTCAGTACTAACTCTTGTTCTTTTTTTTTTCTTTTTTTGAGTTGAGTTTTTCTGCCTTGTCATTTAATCCAGATAAGAAAGATGAATGAGAGAACAAAATACTAAAAGGGTAGCAGTGACCACAGAAAAATATACACTAACCAAATTGGAAGACAGCAGAAACTGGGGGGAGAAGAAAGGAGAACAAAAAATAAATAAATAAATAAAAGAAAAAATATATAGAGAGAGATTGATTGATTTGGGGTGTATTTTGGTCTGTTAGAAGAAACTGCTTCCCAAAATTTTAAAGAAAGAAAAACTTACATATATAAAAAATAAGGGTAAACATAATGAAGGGATGGAATATGACTATAAAGGTGAAAATTTAAAAATATTCTAAAAAAGGAATTGATACGATAAAGATGTTGGTTGAAAAAATAAAATAGAGGAAAGAATGTGATCAGGCTGGAGACTAGAACAAAGCCATGTGCTAGATTTAGGGTATATTTTGATCTGTTAGAAGAAACTGTATCCCAAAATTTTAAAGAAAGAAAAACCTATATGTATACAAAAAAATAAGGTGAAATTCAATGAAAGGATAGAATATGACTATAACAATGAAAATTAGAGATTTTCTTAAAAGGTATTGATAAGATAAAATAGTTTAAAAAGGTTAAAATAGGGGGCACCTGGGTGGCTCAGTGGGTTAAAGCCTCTGCCTTTGGCTCAGGTCATGATCCCAGGTTCCTGGGATCGAGTCCCGCATCGGGTTCTCTGCTCAGCAGGGAGCCTGCCTCTCCATCTCTCTCTGCCTGTCTCCCTGCCTACTTGTGATCTCTGTCTGTCAAATAAAAAAAAAAAATTTTAAAAAAAGATTTATAAGAAGGTCTATTCTAGAGGGTGTATCCAAATTTTTTTTTAAAAAAGGTTAAAATAGGAAAGAGGAAACATTTTTTTTTTAAATAGAATAAGAAAAAAATAAAATTTAAAAAATTTAACTTTGAAAGACTAAAGAATCATGGGAAAAGAGCCATAAATTCTATGTGTTGCTTTCCCCTAGCTCTGGAGTTCCACAGTTTTCATTGATCGCAGAATTTGGTCTTGGCTGGATGTTCTTCTTGATCTTCTGAGGGAGGGACCTGTTGCAGTGATTCTCAAATGTCTTTGCCCCAGGCGGAATTGCACCACCCTTGCCACGGGCCGGGCTACGTATTCTGCTTGGGTTCACTCTCCGGAGCTTTTGTTCCCTGAACGCTTTCCATACTGCTTTGGAAGATGGGAATGAAAATGGTGGCCTCCCAGTCTCCAACCTGGAGGGGCTGAGAGCTCAGTGCCCCACTCCTCAGTGCACCCTCAGAGAAAATCAGTCCATCCTTCCCATCTCCCTGGTCTCCAGCTGCGCTCTGAGCTCACCCAGCCTGTGATCAAATGTTTCTCGCTGATCCACAGCCCCGTTTGGAGTCTTCAAACCCAGTAGATTCCTGTTGCATGCTCCTGAGCCAATCCTCCCAGAAGAGGAAGAAGGTGGTTTCTTCGGGATCTGCCATTTGTGAGGTCCCTGCTTAAAAAGTAGTGGTCTGACTATGCCTCGGATCATAGTTTAAGGTAACCCCCAGTTGAGAGCCCAGTGCTCAGCTCCGTCTCTGCAGCCGGCCTCCCGGCTCCGATACCTGGGAACTCTGCCACACTCAGACACCCCTGGTCTTTTTGTGTCCCCAAGGGTCCTAAGACCACACTGTCCCCACAAGAGCTCCATCCCCTGCTTAGCCTCTGGAGCAACATTCCTCACTAGAGCAGGCGTCTAAATTTCTGATTTTGTGCTCACTGCCCTACTGCTTGCCAGGAGCTGGCCCTTCCCACCACAGTCTGTCTTCCTATATATCACCTCGGATTCACTTCTCTGCACATCCTACCTTCCAGAAAGTGGTCGCTTTTCTGTTCCTAGAGTTGCTGCTCCTCTTCTCTTCTCTCTCTCTCTCGTAGGCATTCAGAACGGTTTGATAACCAGCTAGCTGAATTCCTGGGACCAGGCAAAAATTAGGTCTTCTTCTTCTTCACCATCTTGCTCCTCCCCTCAGTTCCTATTTTAAAGATAGTCTGGGAAGGTGACAGGCATAGCAAGCTGGGGTAAAGGGTGCAAATGTTGAATAAGGAATGAGAATGAGACTTGAATATGGATAAAATTGGTGGAGTGTCCTGCACCATTTTAAAATCTCATCTCCTGTTAAAGAATTCTTATAGAAGTTAAAGGTGAGAACAGACTGAATAGGGTATCCAAGCAAGTGTTCTGAGATCCTACTTAGGAAGCAAGGTGGGTGGAATATGTAAACGTTGATACAGGGTAAGTACCCTAAAAAAAGGGAGTCCGTGATTCTGTAGCCCCAAGTACATAGTCACAAAGCCAGAAAATGGACCATTTCACAATTCCACATGCTAGCACTTCCAATGACATGTGTAGAAAGGAAATGTTTTTCCCATTGAAAGCTGGTGTTAATGACTGTCTACAGTCCTTTTTTTTTAACATGACTATTGAAATATAATTTACATACTGCAAAATTCACCCATTTTAAGTATATGATTCAAGGAATTTTAGTAAATTCACCAAGCTGTGCAAAAGAAATCATCTCAGTCCCAATTTAAGACGTGTTCATTACCCCTATAAGATTTCTGTTTATCATAAATCCTTGTTCCCATGCCCGACCCCATGCAACCACTAATCTAGTTTCTGCCTCTATAGCTTTGCCTTGTCTGGACATTTCATATAAATGAAATTATAGAATATGTGGTCTTCTGTGTCTGGCTTGTCTCACTTAGCATGATGTATTGTTTTGTTTAGATTTTATTTATTTATTTGAGCGAGAGAGAGACAGTGAGAGAGAGCATGAGAGGGGAGAAGGTCAGAAGGAGAAGCAGACTCCCCATGGGTCTGGGAGCCCAATGTGGAACTCGATCCTTAGACTCCGGGATCATGACCTGAGCCAAAGGCAGTCGCTTAACCAACTGAGCCACCCAGGTGCTCCAGCATGATGTTTTTGAGGTTTATTCATTTTGCTTATTTCATTGTGCCTATTTCATTTTCCTTATTGCTAAATAATGTTCCATTGTATGGATACACTACACTTTGTTTATCCATTCACTAGCTGGTAGACATTTGAGTTGTTTCCACTTTTGGGTATTATGAATAAAGCTGCTATGAACAGCTACCTAAAATTCCCTGTGTGACCATCAGCTTTCATTTCTCTTGAGTAGATGTCCACGAATGGAATTATCATATCATATGGTAAATCTGTGCTTAACTTTTTAAAAATTTTTATTTATTTATTTGAGAAAGAGAGCACGAGGGGAGAGGCAGAGGGCAAGGGAGAGAAAGAATTTAGAGCAGACTCCCTACTAAGCACAGAGCCTGACACAGGGCTCGCTTGATCCCATGACCCCGAGGTCATGATTTGAGCTGAAATCAAGAGCCAGCTGCTTAACTGACTGACCAACCCAGGCCTCCCTGTGCTTAACTTTTAAGAAACTGTTAAAGTATATTTGAAAGCAACTGTGCCACTTTATGATGCCACCAGCAATGCATGATTATTCCAGCTTCTTCCAATCCTCATCAAAACTTATTATTGCCTATTTATATTATTATAGCTACTCTGGTAAGAGGGATATGTCATCTCAGTCTAGTTTTAATGGCATTTTTCTCTGGCGATAATGCTAAGCACCATCTTGTGCCTTTATGTCCCATTTCTATGCCTCCTTGTAAGCTAAAACTTTATAGCTAAAACTTTGACTTTCCTGGATTCTTTCAGAAATTTCTAGCTTTGGTGATGCTGTGATGGAAATGCATAAAGCTCACTGACTGTAATTCTGGTAGTGGTTGTTATTTTTAAGTAGACAAGTAGTTCTAAAACTTCACAAAGGATAAATTCTTCTCTGCTAAAATTATAGCACAAATTCATAGCACGGTAACTTTTATAACATTCAGTGGAAATCAAGCTCACAATTGCAAAAGTTTGGGATGTCTGTTTTTCTTCAGGTCTCTCTCTCTCTCTCTCTCTTTTTTTTTTTTTTCCACTGAGCTAAGGGCAAGGCCAAACTGCCTAGAGGCTTGTTTGCTTTCTCAGTAAGTTAAGAACAGAAGGCAAGAGAAGAACAGACAGAATTCTTCAGGAAAATAGTACTGAAGCAAAATAACAGTAAGGCCAGCTTAGAGAAGGAAAATCCATAGAATCAAGTTTTACTGTAATAACAAAACTGATAGAAATGTTATGCAAGAGTCTTGAGTTCAGGGCCTATTTGAAATGGATGATAGAATTATTCTAATGTATAAGCACAGTAACAGATGTAATTAGATTATGCTGACATGATAAATAGTTACTGAATATCTCCCTAAATTAGATTGACCTCCATCTGTAAAGATCATAACTTTCAATGAAGGCTTGTTTTGCTTGCTAAATAATTTTCATACAGGTGCTAAGACAGCAGTCTTATAAGTGTGTTCATGGGTCCCTTTCCAGATCTCATTATGTCTTTTCACCTACATGTCTTTTTTGAAAGTGTGTTGTGCTTCCTAAGACAGCAGAATATACATTCTTTTGAAATGCACATGAGGCTTTCTCCAGAAGAGCTCCCCTATTAGGTCACAAATCAGGCCTCAAGTAATACAAAAAGATTGAAATCATCCATGCACCTTTTCTGACCACAAAACTAAGAAACTAGATGCCAACCACAAGAAGAAATTTGGAAAGACCATGAATACGTGGAGTTTAAACTACATGCTACTAAACTATGAATAGGTCAGCCAGGAAATAAAAGAAGAAATAAAAAATACATGGAAAGAAGAGAAGATGAAAACACAATAGCCCAAAACCTTTGGAATGCTGCAAAAGTGGTCCTGAGAGGAAAGTATACAGCAATGCAGGCCTATCTCAAGAAGCAAGAAAATTTTCAAATAAACAATGTAACCATACACATAAAGAAGCTAGAAAAAGAACAACAAATGAAGCCTAAAGCCAGCAGAAGGAAGAAAATGATAAAGATTAGAGCAGAAACAAATGATATAGAAACTTAAAGCAAAAACAAAACAATAGAACAGATCAATGAAACCAGGAGCTGGCTCTTTGAAAAAATCAATTAAATTGATGTCTCTATCCAGAATTAAAAAAAAAAACAAAAAACAAAAAACAGAGAGAGAGAGAGAGAGAGAGGACCCAAATAAAATCACAAATGAGAGAGGAGAAATAACAACCAACACCACAGAAATACAATTGTAAGAGAATATTATGAAAAACTATACACCAACAAATTGGACATCCTGGAGGAAATGGATCAATTCCTAGAAACATGTAAACTACCAAAACTGAAACAGGAAGAAATAGAAAACTTGAACAGACCAATAACCAGCAAAGAAATTGAATCAGTAATCAAAACTCTCGCAACAAACAAAAGTCCACTGTCAGATGGCTTCACACGGGAATTCTACCAAATATTTAAAGAAGAGTGAATACCTATTCTTCTCAAACTATTCCAAAAAATAGAAAAGGAAGGAAAACTTCCAAATTCATTCTACGAGACCAGCATTACCTTGATACCAAAACTAGATAAAGACTCCACTAAAAAAGAGAACTACAGGTCAAGCCCTGATGAAGATGGATGCAGAAATTCCTAATAAAATACTAGCAAACCAAATCCAACCATACATTAAAAAAAAAACCATTCAGGTTGAATACCCAACTTTTGTATCAACATGGACGGGACTGGAAGAGATTATGCTGAGTGAAATAAGTCAAGCAGAGAGAGTCAATTATCATATGGTTTCACTTATTTGTGGAGCATAACAAATAACATGGAGGACATGGGGAGATGGAGAAGAGAAGGGAGTTGAGGGAAATTGGAAAGGGAGATGAACCATGAGAGATTATGGACTCTGAAAAACAATCTGAGGGTTTTAAAGGGGCGGGGGGTGGGAGGTCAGGGGAGCCAGATGGTGGGTATTACGGAGGGCACATATTGCATGGAACACTGGGTGTAGTGCATAAACAATGAGTTCTGTTACACTGAAAAGAAATAAATAAAAAATAAATAAAAATTAAAAAAACCATTCACTATAATCAAGTGGGATTTACTCCTGGGCTGCAGGGGTGGTTCAGTATTTGCAAATCAATCAATGTGATACACCACATTAATAAAAGAAAGGATAAGAACCATATGATCATTTCAATAGATGCAGAAAAATCATTTGATAAAGTACAACATCCATACATGATAAAAACCGTCAACAAAGTAGGTTTAGAGGGAACATAACCTCAGCATCACAAAGACCGTATGTGAAAAACCCACAGCTAATATCATCCTCAATGGGGAAAAACTGAGAGCTTTTACTCTGTGGTCAGGAAAAAGACAAGGATGTCCCCTCTCACTACTTTTATTCAACATAGTACTGGAAGTCCTAGCCACAGCAATCAGACAACAAAAAGAAATAAAAGGCCTCCAAACTGGTAAGAAAGAATTAAAACTTTCACTGTATGCAGGTGATGTGACACTCTATATAGAAAACCCAAAGGCTCCACCCAAAACCTGCCAGAACTGATAAACAAATTCAGTAAAGTTGCAGGATACAAAATCAAAATTCAAAAATATGTTGCATTTTAATACACCAAAATGAAGCAGCAGAAAGAAATTAAGGAATCAATCCCATTTATAGTTGCACCAAAAACAGTAAGATACTTAGGAATAAACCTAACCAGAGAGATGAAAGACCTGTGCTCTGACACCATAAAACACTGATGAAAGAAACTGAAGACAACACATAAGGAAAAACATCCCATGCTCACAGATTGTAAGAAAAAATATTGTTAAAATACCTCTACTACCCAAAGCAATCTACAGATTTAATGCAATCCCTATCAAAATACCACCAGCATTTTTTACAGAGCTAGAACAAACAGTCATAAAATTTGTGTGGAACCACTGAAGACTCTGAATACCCAAAGCAGCCTTAAATCAGAAAAGCCAGGCTGGAGGTATCACAGTTCTGGACTTCAATCAATGTATATTACAAAGCTGTAATGATCAAAACAGTATGGTACTGGCACAAAAATAGACACAGTGATCAATAGAACAGAATAGGAAACCCAGAAATGAACCCAAAACTATATGGTCAGTTAATCTTTGACAAAAGTGGCAAGAAAATGCAATGAGAAAAAGTCCGTTCGACAAATGGTATTCGGAAAACTGCACAGCTACACACAAAAGAATGAAACTGGACCACTTCCTTATACCATACACAAAAATAAACTAAATGTGAGACCTGAAACCATCAGAATCCTAGAGGAGAACACAGGCAGTAACCTCTTTGATATCAGCTGTAGCAACTTCTTTCTAGATATGTCTCTCCTGAGGAAAGAGAAACAAAAGCAAAAATAAACTATTGAGAGTTCATCAAAATAAAAGGCTTCTGCATAGTGAAGGAAACAATCAACAAAACTAAAAGCCTGTGGAATGGGAGGGCAAATGACATATCTGCTAAAGGATTGGTATCCAAAATATATAAAGAACTTATAAAACTCAACACCCCAAGAATGAATAATCCAATTAAGAAATGGGCAGAAGACATGGAAAGACTTTTTCCCAAAGAAGACATGCAGATGACCAACAGACATGAAAAAATGCTCAACATCACTGATCATCAGGGAAATACAAATCAGAACTACAATGAGATATCACCTAACACCTGTCAGAATGGCTAAAATCAACAACACAAGAAACCACAGGTGTTGGTGAGGATATGGAAAAAGGGGGACTCTCTTGCACTGTTGCTGGGAATGCAAGCTGGTGCCACCACTCTGGAAAACAGTATCAAAAAGTTAAATATAGAACTGCCCTACAATCCAGCAATTGCACTATGAGGTATTTATCCAAAGAATACAAGAACACTAATTCAAAGGGATACATGCACCCTGATGTTTATAGCAGAATTATCTATAATAGCCAAATTATGGAAACAACCCAAGTGTCCATCAACTGATGAATGGGTAAAGAAGTGATATATATTTATATATAAAGATATGTTTATATCTTTATATATAAATATATATCAAAGATATATATAAATAAAATATATATCAAAGATATATATAAATAAAATAAAATAAATAATATATATAGCAAAGATATATATAAATAAAAAACCAAGATGTCCTTCCACAGACGAATGGATAAGGAAGATGTGGTCCATATACACTATGGAGTATTATGCCTCCATCAGAAAGGATGAATACCCAACTTTTGTAGCAACATGGATGGGACTGGAAGAGATTATGCTGAGTGAAATAAGTCAAGCAGAGAGTTAATTATCATATGGTTTCACTTATTTGTGGAGCATAACAAATAACACGGAGGACATGGTGAGATGGAAAGGAGAAGGGAATTGAGGGAAATTGGAAAGGGAGATGAACCATGAGAGATTATGGACTCTGAAAAACAATCTGAGGGTTTTGAAGGGGCGGGGGGTGGGAGATTAGGGGAGCCTGGTGGTGGGTATTAGGGAGGGCACGTATTGCATGGGGCACTGGGTGTGGTGCAAAAACTATGAATACTGTTATGCTGAAAAGAAATAAAATTAAATTTAAAAAAATAAAGAGATATATGTGTGTGTGTGTGTATATATATATATATATATATATATATATAGTGAAATCTTATTTAGCCATAAGAAAGAATGAAATATTGCCATCTGCAAAGACATGGAAGAAGCCAGATTGTATAATGCTAAGCTAAATAATTATTCTCAGTCAGAGAAACACAAATACCATATGATTTCATTTATATGTGGAATTTAAGAAACAATACAAGCAAAGGGAAAAAATAAGAGGGAGAGAGAGGGCAAGAGAAAGACAAAGCAAGATATAGACTCTTAATTATAGAGAATAAACTCATGGTTAACCATAGAGGAAGAGAGGGGTAGGGGAATGGGTGAGCTAGGTGACAGGGATTAAAGAGTGCACTTATTGCAATGAGCACAGGGCAATGTATAGAACTGCTGACTCACTATATTGTACACCTATAACTAATATAACATAGTATGTTAACTAAGTGGAATTTAAATAAAAACTTTTAAAAAGACAGGAAAGTGGACTGTGCTATAAAGTCACATCAGAAACTCTGTACTAGTAACACCACTTCATTGCCATCTCTGAATTTGTTTTCACAACCTATTTGTTTCTAGCAGAGTTCACTGCCTTGTGATTTTCACACACAGCTGTTTGTGACTTTAAAATCTCTGGAGTTGGGACGCCTGCGTGGCTCAGTTGGTTGAGCAGCTGCCTTCAGCTCAGGTCATGATCCCAGCGTCCTGGGATCGAGTCCCACATCGGGCTCCTTGCTCAGCAGGGAGCCTGCTTCTCCTTCTGCCTCTGCCTGCCACTCTGTCTGCCTGTGCTCGCTCTCTCTCTCTCCCTCTCTCTCTGACAAATAAATAAATTTTTTTAAAAAATTAAAAAAAAAATCTCTGGAGTCCTATTTAGATCTCTGCTCAAAAATGATTGGGGTGGGGGCTGTATCGATTTTTCTCATCTGATCATTTTTTTTTCCTTTTGTCTTGGCTTGGTAAGGAATATTTGAGTGTTACAACTATTTGCTGATCTGAAGCCTTTAGTAAACTCCAGTATGCCATTAAAAACAGTAATTAATTTGGAGATGAGGAAGTTCTAGACCTCTCTTTTAGGGTGTAGATGAAGTAGGGGATGCATGAGAATAAAACATTATGGTTCTCTTTGAACTCACAACTTAAAAATAACCTCAACATTTCAGGAGATCTAATTGTATCTAAAAGGAACTCTCCATTTATGAGATTATTACAAAGATTTAAAAGTTGTGTCTGTAAGTTGTTAACCTGTGTAGATGTGTAAATTCTTAAAAGGTTACACACATCCAGTGCCATCAAGAAGATCACATAATGATTGGGATATTCCCAAATACCTGTTTTCAAATTGCTCTTACATTAGCACAAATTTTGTTATAAAGTGGTTACTTTCTCACTCATCATAAATGAACGAACAATAGCAAGTATTGGCATGGATGTTGAGCATCCTGATACATGACTGCTTGCCATATAGTGCAGTCAATCAAAACATTAATTATTAACAAAGTTTAAATTATTTCTCACTGTTTAGTTAAATAAATTTTAGCTTAAATATTTCTTTCCCCACCTCAGAGATATTCCCCTGTCTCTTCCCTAACCCCATACTCAACTATGGGGATGAGTTACATGACAGTCCACCATGATAGTCAGTGGAATATTGGCTCAATAAATTCCCAAAGGAAAAATGGATCCTGATGATTAGGAGCAGGAGTTGGCCGATTTCTTCTATAAAGGGCCAGATAATAAATATTTTAGGCTTCAAGGGCCATATGGTCTCTGTCACAACTACTCAACTTTGCCATTATAATGTAAAGCACCATAGACAATATGTTGAAAAAAAAAAAGGTTACATTTCAATAAAACTTTATTTATGGACACTCACTTTGAATTTCATGTAATTTTCACATGACACAAAATATTCTCCTCTGGTTTTTTGCAACCCCTTAATATGCAAAGATCATTCTTGGCTCATGGGCCATAAGAGAACAGGCAATGAGATGAATAGTTGTTAGCACTTAGTTCACAGACTCCTGATCTAGAGTCATGTAATTCTAAGTGATAATGAACTTGTGGAGAATATCAGCCTGAAATTCTACAGGAACACACATCATTCCTAGGAGGTTGTCAAACTCCAGTGTGTCATTAAAAGGTGTTTTCATTTGTTGTTGCTTTAAGAAACACTACGTATCGGGTTTAATGGGAGACTTTTTTTCCCTCTCTAATGTGGCTTTAATTGATAGGAGTTCCAATAAAAGAAGTTGGGTTTGGAAAATATTGCACGAGGTATTTGAGGCCAGGTCATCAGTAGATACAATGTCAATAAGAATTATGATCTTAGTTCTCAATTGATAAACAAATTTTTAAAAAAGAAACATTATTTTGGAAGCTCAAGGGCAATGAAAATACTAAAGGAGTGTAAAAATACACTTGTTTGAGGCCCGCTGGCTGAATTCTGACTCCTTCCTGGGTTTTCCGTGGATCCTGAACCATGAGGGAGTGTGTGTTCGCTGACATTTGAGAAGTTTGGGAGGATGAGTCACTATTCCTAAAAGCATAGCACTTTAAAGGCAGGCTTCCAAGTTGGTTCCCCTCAATTTTCTGAACTATTTGCCAAGAGATGTGAAAGACAAATCTTTAACCTGATTGTTGAATTGCCTCTCGCATTCTGCTATCATCCAAAATCAGTTTTTGTATGTACAATTTCAAAATTGTTATTTATATTCACACTGCATAGTGCCAAAAAAATCATACAAAAGGGTAAATTTAGTGGAATGACTTTATAATGATTTGTACCTCCCATTCATCCAGCCCCAAATGAGGGGATTTCTCAACCACAGCAGCACAAAAAAAGGATGAGGGGACAGGAATCTCTTGTTAAGGTGAAGTCTGTGCTGCACCATATGTCATGTTGGGCTCATCTCCTAGATTTCTACGCTCCCCTTCCTTTATTTAGGGTGGGTACAGGGTAGAGTTAGGAGACCTGAAACATGATAAGCATAGAGTAAGCAGGAAAATGAATCCAAGAGAAAAACCAAACCAGGCTTGAATCTTCACTCTTCATTATAGTTGGAAATAGATACTTGGTGAGCCCCTGCTCTATGTTGGAAACTTCACATAAATTCTTTCTGTTGTTGAAATAAACAAGAAAAGAGGAAGGAAAAGAAGTGTCCCTTATTTAGCTGATGAACATCAAGGAAGAAAGCCAACTGCTTTGAAGCAACTGAGGGGACAGAGGGGTTTTTTAATAGAGTTTTGTTTCATATGTTATCCAGGAGATCAGGTTGACTTCGTTGAACTTTTGATTTCCTGACAACAGCAAACACATGTGTGCTCAAGTGTTTGGTGTGTGTTTTTCATGCAGTATGGGAGTCTACTCCCACTCTAGAATAGGATGCAACCTATTAGTTGGGACTGTCTGGAAATCAGGATGTCAATTCCGTTTTCCAGAAAGCAATGATGTCACAGCTGCTTCTGGGTAATACACCCTGAGACCACCTGATGGAAGAGAGAACAACTCTTTGACTGTGGTTCTACTTAGTGAACCTCTGAGCATGTATTGGAATGTGGTCAATTATCAGACAATTGAAACAATTATCGGAAAAGAGATGTTTCTGATTTAGCCTCCTCATCCTTTTCTGTTTTCCCCTGTGATTCAGGAGGAAGGACGCTGGCTTCTTATCCTACAAAGACCACCTGCCAGTAAGCCAGGTGGTAGTTGGAGATACCGACCGGCAAGGCTCAGAAGCCAAACTGAGCGTGGGCCCCCTGCGCTGCCAAGGAGACAGTAAGTTTGCCCAGAAGCTGTGGCTTGCACTTTCTTATCAGTTTGAAATAGCGTTTCCCGGAAAATCAGAGGATGGCAGGAAACAGACTTGCTCTGCTATAAGTCCTAAAGAAACATACCATGCAATGAGAACAGAGCCAAATGGAGAGCTGGATAGACCTTAATACATACAGGAGGGTGACAGCCGTCAAGTCTCCAGGACAGGAGCCTAGATTTGGGCATAAAACATGGATATCCATCTTCCTTGAATATTCATATGTAACAAGTTGGACTACCTAAGTTTATGGTGATGTAAATAGCCATGCTAATAGCCGACAAGTGGCAGTCAACAGCTGTGATTCCACTGAGTGCTGCTGTTAATGCCATTAGCATGACTATTTATGTCACCATAAACTGAGTTATGGTGATATAAATAGTAGCATTATGGCTTAATGTATCATTGTAAACTTGGATTATGGTCATATAAAGTTTGACATTATTGCTATCAAATTTCATCATCATCAGAGCTCCATGGTCCCCTGTAAGCGAAGGATTGTTTCTGTAACTCCGTCTTGTTTTCAGGTTTCGGCACCACAGAGAGGAATTTGGGGCTGCTAGCTTGGACTGTGGGAGGTCAGGGAGTTAGAACGATGATCCCACCTAATTAAGGGCACCATTAGGATTTTATGTTGTTTGATACCCTTCAATGTGCTTTATGTGCAGTCGGAAGGAAACGGTGTCGGGTTGCTATGGGGATTCTACAGTGAGCATCCTGGGTATCATTTCCCCTCTTGTGTGTGCACATGACTTAGGCAACTCCCTTGGGAGTTCTGTGCTTTTTGTGATTCTGTGCTAGGCACCGGGAGACCTAGATTGTGTTCCTTGAATAACTGACTTTCTGGGAGACCTCAGGCAAGTCCCTCCGCTTTCTCGGCTGTGGTAATGAGAATACCACCTGCGTCCCAGCTCCTCCTGGGGAGGCCATAAAGATTTTAGTGCCTGGATCTGGATTCCTCCTAGCAAAGCATTCTGTGCAATGGAATATTGTTACCACGCCCATAAATCAAGGGAGAATGAGACCTACTCGATGTAATAAATTATTGCATCGACTCCAAGACGTGTCCTAAGGAATGTAATGGTGCATGCTTCAGTGTTTACTACTTAGTAAATTGGGGCTATTGGCAATTAAACAAGGCAATGTTCCTGATACAAAAGAGAGATGGAGTTTGTGCTGATTTTTCTTTTCTTAGTTAGAGAAAATGAAAATGCTACCTTGAAAATTGAGGCTCATCAAAGTGCTTTATCATGCATTTATTGAACAATTAATACTATATATATATATACATATATATATATATATATATACACTCAGTAGGACTATGTAATAAGAAATTTGATTTCAACTGCTTAAGAAGATATTGACATAAAATAATAATAAGTATGCATTTTAAAAAATATTTTGTGTGATGGATGTGTGATAGAATCACTCTCAAAATAGGCAGATTTTCATGTGCTGTCTGATGAAAATCAATTTCATTATATCATAATTATTCATTCATATATAAATGTAAAATATTTCTCACTCACTAATTCAAATTCTGGAGTTAGCTATGAATTAAAGAAAGGGTGCCCCATGAAGTAATTGATTAACTTGGGACAGTTATAAAAATTGCACTTCTGCAAACTTTTGTTACCACTCTTGAGACATGTTTAGGACCCGTTGATAAGACAAAGAGCTGTCTTATTTGTTGGCACTGTGTGAGCTCAGTGTCTTTGCAGTACTGAAGCTTTAGAAAGACTCTTAATCCATATTTTGCCTGATAGTACATGAACCAAAAGCACAGTCAATATTTAATTGCAATTATATGAAACACTTTTGTGTCTGAGAGAGAGAGAGAGAGAGAGAGAGAAATCTTCCCTGTTTGCAGGCATCTGAGAACATCATAACTTGTACCTGAATTCCCAGGTAGCCGTTTTGGTGCCTACCTTCCCTTTAAGTGTGTTCGAATGGGGGCACAGTAATGAGAAAGTGTTCCACGTCCTATCAACTTACAGTTTTTAACATGTTTGATTTCCTCCGATATTTACAGCCCCCCAAGAGGTGGGGAAGGTAAAATATTAGCCCTTCTGTTTACAAATGAACAAACTATTTCTTTTAAAATGTCATTTACACTACAAATTTCTGTACACCCTTGCAACCTCTGGGGGGCTCCAGGAGGAAAGACAGAGCAGATAATATAAACAGTTTTCTCTGTGCAAGGTCAAGGTTGCTTCCCTGAGTTGGTTAATGATTTCATTAAGTCATTAAAAAAATAGTCATTTAGGTCTTATCCCAACCACCCATGTCCAGCTACCAATATAGCATGAATGTTTCGGGGATTAAATTCCGATTGTTATAATTTAAAAAGTGGCATAGTAGCCTTAGCCTGTTGTTTATAGAGATTAACTGACTTTGTATCATTTACCGAAGGCTGTACAAAGCTACAGTTCCAAAATGCAAATCCGTTGTTGGAAAATGTCTTTCTCTATTCAAGGAGTCCAGCAGTGACAGCTTGGAAAACTGTGTCTTGAATTAGGTCCCTATTCTATCCCCCCAGTCTTGGAGAATGAAACAATTTTTGGAGGCTCTGACCAACCGCTTCAGTGGTTTCAGCTGATTTCATCGTGCCTGCTGAGTTTCATTTTTACTGTGACTCATCTGAACTCATAGACCCATATAATCCAAATGCTAAAGAAAATCAGTGAGTTCCACTGGGCTCTGCTGGATTTCCCTTATAGTGCTGAAAATGCTTATGCTTCTAGAGTTTAGTGTTCTGAGGCTTTGGTGGTGGTGGTGATGGTGGTTGATTTTTTTTTTTTTTAAAGACACGTTCAAATGAAAACCTCAAATCTAAATAAAACTGAAAGTATGACTAGTGATGGGTGCTTAAGCTAAGATAAAAAGTGTGGTGAAGTTACAATTCCCCTCTTAAATCAGGCACCCTCACCAAAGAAGAAACAAAAGAGCTATTTAGAGGATTGGCCACTGGCAGGTAGAAGCAGTTTTCAAATGTAAATGAATCATCCTTCTTGCAGTGAGTTGCTAACCTTCTGTGGAATCCATACAAAAATAAAATATTTCAGATTCGGGAGGTAGAAATCTTGTTCATAGTATATATAGTGAATATGATTAATTATAGAAATAAAGTGTGTGCTAGATAATTGCTTTATTCTCAGCTTTATGAGCTAAAGATTTCCCATATCTTCTCTAGGGATTCAGGGACTTAAAAAATTTAATTAGCAGCAAGTTCGCTACAAAAGCAAGTGTTTTCAATACATGTGGGTAGAGACCATTCGAGAAAGTGTGTTACTCTAGCCTTCTTGCGTGTCCATGCCAGAAACCCACTGTGGCTGCAAGGGGGGCCAGCCAGGCATTGGGCTCAAGTGGGATGTTTCAAATCCCAATCCAGTTTCTCAGAGGTGATTCCGAGAGGCCAAGAAGGACAGATGAGGAAAAAAGCAACAAATCCAGTGCAGGACCACAGGAGGATGGGGACAAAGCTAGGGGTGAAGGAAATAAGCCGGTGATGGAGTTTCATCCAAATCAGTGTGGACATCAGTTCTCTGCTAATGTAATCGTATGTGTGGACAAGGTCAAGGTTGTGTGGGCAAGGTCAAGGTTGTGCCTGCTCTCTTTACTGCGAGTCTCTCACAAGCCACAGCCCTAACCAGCCATTTGCTCACCAAGAAAGACAAGGCAATGACTATACCTGCACCTTGTTTCTCCACAGATAAGACATCTCCAATGGTAATACAAATGAGTACATTCCCCACAGGGTGTGCCCGGCGCACACATGGGTCACGCCATCTCCCTGTGAGCATTGGTGTGAGACACCCTCCATGCACAGAGGAGGACCGAACGAGGAGAGAGGGGCGGCCGCTCACCGAGGCTCAGAATGCCGTCCCGATTATGGAGAGGAAGCCACTACTTGAGCTCCAGAGAGGACTAGAGAGTTTGCTCATCCCCTTACTTTGCTGCTCTAGGCTTGGAGGAGATGAGGAAGGCAAAGGGCACGTTGTAAACCAAGCACTTTATATTCATCTCTTCCTTGACTCTCCCAACATCCTGGATGAGGTGGGATCTTTGACTCGAGCGTACCAATGAGAAAACACAACCAGATTTATGGGGTGATTTGCCAGTAAATTTCAGACCTGGGGCCGGAAGGTTTGCATGGTGCCAGAGCTGATCCCAGAATGGATAATTTGATCGATCTCAGAAGGTGTGCCCCATCCTTTCCCCTTCCCCATGTCTTCCCACAAAATGTAGCTAAGTGTACTTGCTTCAAGGACCGCTGCAAGCAAGAGCACAGAGTCAGAGGATCCTCCGAGATGAAACAGTGCGGACCCTGCATGGTACAGACCAGCAAACCTGGGTCTAGGGAGGTTAAGTGACCGGCCCAGGGTCTCCCAGCGGGTGTATGGCACGTTGAAACAGTTTAGCACAAGCTTTCATCTTTAGTAATTCCCTGTGGCCAAGACTAATGTTGAGTCCAGAGAGGGAGCTTTGACCTGGAACGCTGACCTCAGGTCCCTGCCTCCCAACAGCCCAGCAGTGTAATAACGTGGGACCAGCACTCTTAACTCTCCCCCCGCTGTGAGATCGACCATCTGGGAAACCTGATCGAAAACCCACAGCCATGGGGATGAAGGGTCAGTGGCAGAAAGTTGGTAACTTTTGTGTTTCGTTTCGTTTTGTTTTGTTTTTACTTCTGCCTTAGGTGGTTTTCTCGTTGACAGTAGAAGGCAGGAAAATAATCGAGAATGATGTGTAGAAATGATGAACCTCTACTTTTTTCTTAATGTCCCATCCTCCGCCACTGTTGCCATGGGCTGCTACCAGCTGAGAAGCAGGAGTAGCTCTAAGAACAAGCAGAAATAGTGAAATGTTCTGGATCAGAAAGTAGGCTGATTCCTATTAAAGGACTGGAGCCCTCTGGGTTCTGGGCGGATCTGAGAGCAGCTCCAATAACAAAGGCAGCAGAGGAAAAAAGAAGGAAGGCTTAGCTTTGGTCTTCTGGACTCCAGAGTGACTTTAAACAATTACAAGAGGACAACTCCCCCAGAAGAATCAGCTCTTTGATGCTCTTGGGCCGTTTAACTTTAGCCACAGTGTTAGTTCGAAAATGGGAAGTAAAGTTAGTTACAGTTTAGGGAAAAAAAAGTATTTCTGTTTTACAGTAGTAGATATGGTATTTGTGTGTGTGTGTGACTGCTTTTCCTACCTGTCCTTTCAAGTATTGCTCACTTTTGGAGGACTCATCACATCCCACAGAGGAGATTTGTCTGAGTCCTGCTGTATCTTTGTCTCCATCCCTCCCCAGACTTGGCACTCTGCAGAAGTGAAAGGACCCCAAATACAGGAGGAACTTTGTTCTGTCAATTTAATCTCCATGATTGTTCTTTTGATGGACTTTCCCGGTCATCTGTAAACCATTTGCAGAAGAGAGTTAGACTTGTTCTGGTTATCTGAAATTATGTCTGTAATCCTGACACTAAGGGTGTGGAATTAGCGTGGATTTCATGGTCCCCTAACAAGGCTGCCTTCACTTTGGATGTGGGTCCACAAGTCTGGGGGTTCCAGGCCGCCCTGCTCCTCTGACCAACTGACTATACATTTGGGGCTTCCCAATATTCCCTCAGGATCAGTAATGTACTAGAAGGACTCACAGAACTCAGGAAAGCACTATATTTAAGATTAAAATTTTATCATAAAGGTTAAGGTCAAGAGTAGCTGAATGGAATGATACACACTGTGAAGTTGGAGGGTCTCAGATGCGAAGCCTCCCTTCCTCTCCTTGTGGAGTGAGGACACATCACCCTCCCCACCCATCAGTGTGTGTTACCGGCCAGCTTGCCAAGCTTTGGGTGTCCAGAGTTTTCAGAGGAGTTTCATACGTAGGCGTGATTGAATAAATCATCGGCCGCATAATTGAATTCAGTCTCCAGCATGTCTTCCTTCTCCCTGTTGGAGTTGGGGCTGATAGCTCCTGGCTCAAAGACCCAACCCTCAAATCCTTCAGTTGGTTTTTCTGGCAAAGCCAGCCCCCATCTTGAAACAAGGTAAGACCCACCACTGGTCACCTCGTTGGCATAAAACATCAGGACCTACCATGAATAACAAAGACCTTCCTTTCACTCAAAAAATCTTTTATTTTATTTTTTTTCAGTATTCCAAAATTCATTGTTTATACACCACACCCAGTGCTCCATGCAATATGTGCCCTCCTTAATACCCCCACCCCCTCCCCTCCAAAACCCCGTTTTTTCTCAGAGTCCACAGCCTCTCATGGTTTGTCTCCCCCTCAGATTTCCCCAACTCCCTTCTCCTCTCCAACTCTCCATGTCCCCCATGTTATTCCTTATGCTCCACAAGTAAGTGAAACCATATGATAATTGACT
>PISX010005490.1:0-107198 GCA_004024625.1 Mellivora capensis
GGGGGGGGAGATGAACCATGAGAGACTATGGACTCTGAAAAACAACCTGAGAGTTTTGAAGGGGCGGGGGGTGGGAGGTTGGGGGAGCCTGGTGGTGGGTATTATTGAGGGCACGCATTGCATGGAGCACTGGGTGTGGTGTAAAACTATGAATTCTGTTACGCTGAAAAGAATTTAAAAAAATATATTAAAAAAAAAAAGAATATGGCTCTTAATAAACTGGTTTTCTGAGTTCCAGAGCAGAAGTCCCTTTTAAAAAAATTTCTGAAGCTGACTTGAAGCAGGAAGAAGGTCTTCTGATTTGGCCAAAAATATGACGAGTATTTTATATCATTGAAAATTTGAAGGGTTAAGTCTATGGAGGGAGGGTGCTTTGTTGTCAGCTGTTCAGCCAAACTTGCCATGAAGGGTTTGTTGAAGTATCTCCACTTGACCAGCAGAGGGCACTTTACACACCTCTGCGACGCTCAGGGAGCTGACACAAATGAGCCATAAACACAGTGTTCACCCAGTATCAGGAAGAGCCCTGCAGATTTCTTTTTGAAAGTCACAAAAATATAGAAAATATGGACTGTACAACAGGGTTTCACTTGGAAAGCCACAAGTGTGTGTGTGAAGTCAAATAGAGCGGGGAATACAGACTGTGTCTGTTGGGTTGATCCTCAGCTCCCATCTTTTTCCCAACTGTCCTTTCCCCAGCTCAAGAATGGTATGGGGCTGACCCTTCTTAGAGGTGATCCAGAATCCACTTTCAAATCATTTGGTCGGGTTTTAACTTTGCTATTCAGTATTTACTCTTCTGTTCAAAAGCCTGGGGCCGCTGAACCAAAGATCATCCTTCAGAACTCATTTCAGAGTGGAAATTTCAGTGAAACCATCAGAAATGCTCAGAGGTAGAGCTTGCCCCTTTAGGAACTGGTCTGCACTGTTCCCATTCTCCCAGGAAGAACCTCGGAAAAACACTGTGCCCCGTTTGGTTCTGGCAAACTCACTAGCCTGAGACTCTACTAGGAAGAGAAAAACACCAGTCCTTCTCTTAGTGGAAATAAAATTGTTTACATCCGTCTTCACGAGAGGTGATTAAGACATCTTTTCTCAAGGGGGACTACAGCTACAGCCTTTCTTAAAAAGGCTTTAATTTTTGCACAAGCGTTATTTTTCTAGATATCCACCCTGTGTCTCTTCCATTTTGTATCTATTCTATTGGCTCCAGTTTAGTGTCCAAAGAGATTGTGTGTGTATGTGCTCACACAGTTTAAGTAAACTTCTTTCATTCTTAGAGAAATGTAACACTTAGTAAATACTTTTTTTTTTTTTCATATAGTGTTAATAGCCTTTCTTGACCTTCTATTTCTCTCTCTCTGTGCCGCTGGCTCACTTTTGTTCCCATTTGTCCTAGAGCTGACAGTTAAGGAGGGAATGGGGTTTTCCAGCAGCAGTCCTTTGAGATGGAGATTCACTCAGCAAGTCCTCACCCAAAAAGGATCATAAACTTACTGGGTTGAGTCAACCTTATTATCCCTAAGCTGCCTTGGGTTTTATGTTTGCTCATGTGTTTTGTTTTGTTTTAGCTGCACTATATGTGATTCCTTGTGCTATTTTTCTTTTGTCTATTGTTTTTCTTGATGACCCTGAGCTATGGTTTCCTCCTCAGTTCCAACACTATTCAGCTTTCGTTGTTTTCCTCATCTTGCTGATGTAGGCCTCAAAGAAGAAGTGGCAGAAGAATACTAGGTAGCTGAGGTACATGAGTGAGGACCAGAAGATGTTCTGAAAGTGAGAGTGACACTGGTCATATTGCATCCAGTAGAAGACCAGGTAGTTAATAACACAGCCCATCAGCATCTGAGTGATCTGGGACAAGGTGATGAACATGGCAAACTTCTGGGAAACTCAGAAACCCGCCACTGGAAGGCATAGTAAGAGTTCATCACGGCGTGCATGCTATAGTTCATGGTCATGAACCAACCGCCCCCGGCTACCATGTCCTTGTAGGAGTACCACGAGTACAGCAGCACAGTGATGTGGTGGTACCAGTGCAGGAAGATCATGTTTTGCTTCCTCAGAATAATGAATATTGTATCTCCTAGTTTGGGTGCTTTGCTTAGCACAATGCATAAGCCCAGAATTTGCTGACAATTCCATTATTAAAAACTCTGGTCACAAACTGACTGCTTCAGGCCTTTGGTCATCAAAATGTATACCATATAACACCAGTTCGAAGAGCACCGAATATACTGAAGACGGCAAGGGTCAGAGACCAGAGCACTAATGGCTTCCTCAGTTCAAACTTGGTCCGTTTGTTCATCAGGTGCCAACCACCAAAGATGAAGGCAGCATACAGAGCAGAAAACAGGAAAGATTTCTCCCAGTTTTCCTGCATCCACTGGATGGCTTCATTCTCGTTGAACTGCTTTTCGAATTCATATTCTTGTGAAGTCAACACTGACGTGTTCATTGGGGCTGATCTTCGGAGTTGCTATGTGTTCTCTCTCCCAGCCTCTCTCAGCTACATCCAGGGTTGAGTGAGCATTGCCTGTGCCACGGCTTCCAGCTCCTCGCTCTGCCCATCATTAAACTTTTCAGTTGCTAATGGGTGGAGAAGAACAAATCCAATGTATTGCTTCAAGATTCATATTAGGAAAATTGGATTTTTTTCAATAATTGATTCTCTGATGCTTATGTGGAAATGATAGATTTATAGATTTCAAAAACTACCATTAAAAGAGATCAGGCAGGGAATAAATTATGCCTACATCTACATGCAAAACTAACTTGAATGTTTTGACTGAATTGCTAATGTGCTACTTATTCTAACTTCCTGGTCAAAGTTTGCACAGATAGGTATTAAACAACTATTTTTCTCCTAAGTACATTGCTTCCATTTATGTTAAATTGCCTCCAAATTATTCTTGGCTGTGGTATTTCATTCAAATAGCTAAGTTTCATGTGTTTTACTGAAAAAGACTTTATTTTATGCTAAATTATGATTTTAAAATAAAAATATGTCTATTTGAATAAAAATTGTATTATCCTTCACAGAAAGTATTTTTACACTTTTATGCAGTAAATGGTCAGCTATTATGATTGGCCATGGATAAACAAATTTGACATTGTTTCTACCCTCAGGGAGTTTTCATTTGGTGATTGAGAAAGAACAAAAGTAGATTAAGAACTAATTTTTACAAATTTAACTTCAAATTACTATATTGTAAAACAATGTCAGAATTAAGAATGTCCTGCTGTCTAAGTTACTTAATGTACCAGGGAAATTTTCACTGAAGGGCTGATTAAGCCAAAAAACTGAAGGCTGAGAAAAACTAGTCATACAAATAAGGAAGGTGGATATCATTTTTATGTTTTGGATCTGTGTAAATTAAGGGCATAGAATAAAAATGTGTGCTTGTGTTATCCTAATACTGGTAACTTCATAGACATAAGTGTTATTAAACCAACAATATTAAATGAGACTCAAAGATTTACACAAATTATGTGAAGTTGAATTCTTAAAATACTTGGGTTAGTTTCTATAATACTACTTTTGAAGTTATTGAAAGTTAAAATATGTTTAATTTCTGGATATTTTCCAGATATTAAATTTATGTGAGTGTTTAATTCTAAACAAATCAAAATAGAACTCTTTAAAGTTGTCTTATTATATAATTTGGTAATACCAACAAGAAGTTAGTAAATATCACACACACATAACATATACACATACAGAACATACATGCATACATATATAACAGAAAGACAAGTAAAAATGGGGAGCTTTAATTCTTTAATTCACAACTTCATATAAAATGCCCCTTTTATCCTTGTCTCACCTTAACATTTTTATGAGGATTGTGTTTCTAGAAGATGGGACAAGTTGAGTTTACCTACTTAATAACATTCCCACCAGTACTTGTGAAGGAAAGCTTCACGATTTCCTTTGCCCTGATGTGTAACCTTATGGAGGCTGTGGACTAAATTGTGAGTGAAGGACTGAAAGGAGATCAAAGTGACCACCTGTAGAGGGATAAAATAGACAACTTGCTCCCAATTACCCTTTCAGCCTCAAGTAGTTGTTCTTGGGACTCCTGAGCCCCTTAATAGCCCATCATGGAGACAGAAGAGGTGGAAGTTGGAGTAACTCTAGTTCAGGGTAGTTCAGGGTCTGTCGTGGAGAGGGAAAGTTCTGTCAGAGGGTGGACAGAGGGGTGGAGGGAAGGGGTGTTATAGGGGAACAGATCAAAGGATTTGAGGGAGCTGAAAAGAAGGAGGAATGCGGGAGAAATGAGAGAGGAATTAGAGTTATAGGAAAATAGAGGTCTTAGATGAGACAGTTTGAGGAGTGTCCCAAGTTTCCCAGGTTATTCATGGTAATTCTAAATTATCTTCAGCAAAATTTTGGCATGTTTGAAGATATTGAACTGAATGGGTGCCATAATAGTGAAGCACACCAAAAGCAGTGAAGGGAGGGAGAGTTACCCATAGGATTAAATAATTGCATCAGCGACAGGACTTCAATGGAGCCAGGACAGAGCCCCGCTGAATAGATTCCCTCATACTGTCCCCACCCCCAGGTTGGGAAGATAAGGAAATACTCCTGTACAAACAGAAGATCTGAGGAATCAGTGAGGCTATCCCCATAATCCATGTGGTTTAAGGAGCTTATAAAAAACAGAAGAGCACTATGGAAGGGACAAAAATAAAGTCTCTTAAAGAATGCAAACAACTCCTGATAATGCTATAGCAGACAATGTCTAGAGCACTAGTTTATGAGTTATGACTCATTACCATAGATCTTGATTTTCCCACCTAAGGAAGGACACAAAGGGCCAAGAAGCTGGTATTACTACTTAAGTGAAGATGTCAGGGTCTGAGGGCTGATTGATATGCCATCTAACTCACAGCCCCAGCAAACTGCTAAATAAAAACAAATCTGGGCTTAGTAAAGGAGATACATTCTTCTTTGCTTAGTCAAGGAGATACATTTACTTTTAGGGAAGATTAAACAAGATTAGAAAGAACAAGTCATGGAGGAGTGGATGGCATCCTCAGACAGTTTATCAGAGAATGTCTCTTAGTGGTCAGCTTTTACTCATGAAGGGCTATAAAACAGAGGTTGTATCCTGGCTCAGGCTGAGAGTAGATCAAAATTTAAGAAGCTGGAGAAAGGAGAAAAGGTTAGTTAAGTAGTTTGGTCAAGCTGGGCTTTTTGTCCAGATCGGTCAGTGGGTACAAACATTCAGTTAATCATTTATAACAGAAGGAATGGACATTTGAGAGGTTTGTGTCTGGCCTTGTCATAGGTAAACTAGTGAGAGTATCCATGAATCTTACCTAAATCATACTGGGAAGAGTGGTTATTTGCAGCAAGTCACTTCCTGAAACACAAATAATTGGGGATTTTCTTCAACTGTAGCTGCTCCCTAGGAACACTGATGAAGTTTAATAAAGTTTAATGTCAATTTTAAGCTGCAAATTGTATCTGGATCTACTCCATGTGTCTCTCATCCTCCTTGGACCAGGACTTCACACTAGATGATTGATGGTCTTCTCATGACAGAATCTCAAGAAATAAATTTTAAAACACAAACATATCTCATGTGAACATTCATTTTGCTTATGCCTCATCACAGTATCATATGATCCAAAGAAAGTCAAATACCTTAGCCCATATCCAAGGAGTGGAGGAGAGTGGGAGAAACAACAAAGTGTTATGACAAAGGGAATGGATAGAAAAAAGAGTGAAGAATGGGTAATAATAATGTAATTTCTCATCGTCATAGAATATGGAATATCATGATCAATGAACCCACACTGTTGTACTGGGAGAGGTCTGGATAGAGAAAACAATGTGAGAACTTCCTCTATTTTTATATGTTCATGTTACACCTTAACAAGGTCACCGTCAGAGGTTTATGTTACATAGCGCCTTCATAGTGCTTCAGGGGTTTTCTAAAAATTACCATTTCTTTGCTCTTTTTGCCATACCACCTTCATCTTCACACTTCATCTTCCCTGTCATCCTCCTTGTCTGAATACTTCATATCTAGAGCAGTTAGACAAGTTTCACAGAATAGAATAGGTCATGTTATTTCTCCCTTGTGCTTCTTTATGTAAGCAGTTGAAATACAAATTAATTGTGATTTCTTTTTTTCTTAATAACATTTTGCAGCTCCTAAAATCTCCCTCTATGTAGTGGTTGCACAATAAAATGGCTCCACTGCTAATAAAAATAGGTCACACATAGAGAGGTAGAGCTATTCCCTTCATCCACAATTGCATTTATTTCCTTCTTATTCTACCAATCATGTTTACTGACAAAAGCAATATCATTTCATTCATTGAATAGTGTTGTTTTATAACACTATTCATATTTAACCATGTTAAATGACAATAATAAGAACTGAAACAAAGCAATTTGGTCTGATACCTAAAGATTGGGGTGGGGGCATTTAAAATATCATACACTCATGATCTAAGTCCACATTTTTTAAAAATTATAGCTTCAATATACCAGTATGATTTCCATTTGGTGAATAACTGAACAGAGATTGTATGAAAATTTCATTCCTATGAAACTTTCCAGTTATATGTCATAGCTCAGGGTAGAGTGAGAGTGTCATTCTACATCTTCTGGTGAGCCCTTCTCTATTTTTTTTTTTTTTTTAGTATATCATATGGGTAGCAGTAAAAAGAGTACCAGAGAGAATTGTATATCCCTTCTCTAAATGATTAACTCCTCTCATCAGAGAGGCAAATTCCTTGGGCCATGGAACAGGAACCAAAGCCAGTATGTCAGTAAGACTTCATGGATAGGAAACTGGCCTTCTTCAGAGGAGGGAGGGAGTTGTATGAAATCACACTGTTTTTTAAAAAAAATTTTTTTTAGATTTTTTTTTTAATTTATTTGACAGACCAGAAATCACAAGTAGGTAGAGAGGTGGGCAGAGAGAGAGGAGGAAGCAGGCTCCCTACTGAGCTGAGAGCCTGATGTGGGGCTCAATCCCAGGACCCTGGGATCATGACCTGAGCCGAAGGCAGAGGCTTAACCCACTGAGCCACCCAGGTGCCCCAGAACACTGTTTAAAAAAACAAAACAAAACTCTGCTGTGATTATTTAAGCTGCCATATGGAATTATAATAAAGAAAAATAGAAATGATAATAGTTCATATATTTCCTGATTATTCTCCAGCAAAAAACAAACATGTTAGAAAACAGAGTATATAAATTTGAAAAATCAGGGACTTGGAGTTAGTCATTTATTAGATTTTGAACAAATAGGTGTTAAAAAAATCTTTACTCATAAAGATAGGCATATTGTAGTAAAACTGGAAATAAGGCAAAATCCTCAAGGTTGAATGGAACTTATCTTAATAAAGGGGGTAAATGAGATAAATATCTACTAAGACATAGTACATATTTGAGCAAGTTGAACAAATCTGTTAAAAGGTTGATATCTCAAAGGAATGTAAATTTTCCACAGATTTTAGACTAAAAGTAAAACAAATTGATCAACCAATCCACACTTAAAATAAAAAATGCATTCTCCTTTGTTGAGTCTCTAGAGCAAAAAGAAAAAAAGAAGGAAAGAAATATTTACTTATTCAACAGTTTATATTTTATCTAGGAACTATATGAGATCAATAATAAATTTTTACTTACAAAGTATATTTACTTTATTAAACAGCTAACTCATTCACCATTTTCTTATGGAAATACTGTATCAATTAATTATGTTGATGTAGATAAGTATATGTTAATAATTTGATATGTCTGAGATTTTACCATACCATAAAAACAAATAAAAAAGTTAACAAGTCAGTCTGCCACAGTTACATGGATGCTGGAAGACATATGAGATTCTTGGATTAAAAACAAAGGCCTTTGTTACTAATGGAACAGCGAAAATTATTATGACATTCGTGATCACAATGGTTACCCTGTCTCCAGTTTGTGTAGTGATCCAGGTAGGCATAAATACATAAGTTTCTGTTATAGCAGGGGAACCCCAAACTTAGTAAACACCAGTTTAAAAATGGGTCTGTTGGGGCGCCTGGGTGGCTCAGTGGGTTAAAGCCTCTGCCTTCGGCTCAGGTCATGATCCCAGCATCCTGGGATCGAGCCCCACATTGGGCTCTCTGCTCAGCAGGGAGCCTGCTTCTTCCTCTCTCCCTGCCTGCCTCTCTGCCCACTTGTGATCTCTGTCTGTCAAATAAATAAATAAAATCTTTAAAAATAAATAAATAAATAAAATGGGTCTGTTGACAAACCTGTTCATCCTTTGTCTGGAGGGAGATATCTTTAGTATCCTGGACAGAAAACAAATTTACCCTTTGCCCTGGAGATAATACTATCTTTATCATTCCACAGTTTTCTATGTAAGCATTGTTGAACAAATAGTTCAGAACAAAAGCAGTGAGTATCTCTGCTCAGAAAAAGTGTGCAAACTAGATCTAAGGAAAACTGTCACACAGCAATATCCATCTCTTATTTCTATACTGGCTTGTCTTCCAGTAAATTTTTCCATGAATACACCAGTTCACCACTCACTTGAAGAAGTCCGACTGATGGTCTGGAACAAAATTTGTTCATTTTTCAGGTAGCATTTAATTTTGGCTATTTTCAACAGAATTCAGTGTAATAGAAGGAAACTAAGCTTCAGTTTTGACCTCGGCCTTGTCACTGCAGTGTTCCAGCTAAGCAAACCATCATATTCTACCTTAAACCATCAACCTCCAAATGATCAAAATCTACTTTAAAAAAACCATGTGGTTTCTCCTTCAGTTTTTCTATGGAACTTCCCATTTAGCTTGTGGCATTAATCTAGGTGCAGCAGAATGCAGTAGGAAATGCACAGACTCCACCTTTGCCTGAGAGGAGGAACTCAGAACAAATTTATCATCCATAAAAATCCAGGCTAGTGAACTAAAGCTGATCTAAAAGACTTCCAGGTCTGAGATGATGTTTCTTCAGCACTTGACATTTTCTTATAACCTCTCCTTTGGAGCAAATCTTCATGTTTTTGAAAAGGAGGCAAAATAATTTCTGGCTATGACACAAGAAATGCAATCCCAATGGTACACATAGTGTTCCAGAAACAAAAGGTTTACAATTTGGGGGGCCTTCCAGTTAGTAATTTATATCAGTTGGAGAACACAGGTTGATGATTCTTCCAATGTTTGTCTCTTGACTAGATGGAATGCCTTACTTAGGATTGCAAATTCGGTTTGTATAACTGACTATGGTTCTTCTTTTTGGAGTGACCGCTTGGGCAGTGTTCAGATTCTTCTTTGTCTATGCCCCCATTAGGTAGTGCTTATCTGAATTATGGAATCAGGTAGAAGAGGGATGAGTAAAAATTTCAGAAATATTTTCCATGGAAGCAATAGGATCTGGGGCCATCTATTGTGTTGGAAGAAAATGTTTTTTTCCTATTTCTCCTTTTCTTCATGATTTTCTTCTAGAGCAGAAGTTTTGACAACTTTTGTTCTGGAGTATCTGTTCAAGGGTGTTTGAATGTCAAACTTAGAAGATAGGAACCATGTCTGTCTCCAAGGTAGAGGGAGCAAAGGGAGATATTGTTTGCTATCCAGGAAAATAAAGATTATTTCTCCTTTTGGGGCAAATATTGGGAAGGTTTGTTAACAGTTCCCTTGTAATATTAGTTATTCCCTAAGCTCAATTTTCTTCAGCTATGGTACAAATCTGCTGTGCATGTAGAAACCATTAGACTGCATCATGTGAGTCTGCAAGACTTCCCAGTGGGAAGACTGAATGGAAAAAAGTGAATGGAAAAGTAATGGAGTGTGTTTCAGTGAAAGGACAAGGAGATCAGTTGTGAATATGAAGTTCATGATGTTTACGGTGCCATAAATGATTAAATCCTCTATCTCTGACTAAGAAGTCTCATTCTTCTGTCATAATCCATGACACTGGTTAGCTAACATGTTATTTTGTAAGCAGGGTAAAATCTCAGAGTCTCCAGAGTTCTTAATAATGTTTAGATTTCAGGATGAAAAGGTAAAAAAAAAAATTATTAATTTCCTATCTAGATCCTGAAAAACTGAAAAATAATAGGTAATTTTGGCCTCTTTGATTCCCTGTGGTATATTTTAGTACTAGAACATGAAAAAGTCAGCATAGAAATGTCCTTGAAATTCATGAATTCATATTCAAGACCTTCTCCCTTATATAAGAAGCTACGTTATGAAGAAATTATATATAGTTTTTCATGATAACCTTATATTTTCAGTATTTGTAGAGGAAATGAAAATTTCCCTTAAGGGGAAGTGCCAAATATAATTCAATAGTAGTTGGTAGTTAAGAAAATACCCAGTGATTTTACCTTTTTGGAAATAACACTGCAGTTGAAAACATCAGATTGAGTTTATTGTATGGCAGTAAAGGATTCAGAATATAAATTATATTAGAAGAAAGAATAAATGGGAAAAAATGAGTAGAAAAGTATTGAAGTAGCTTTCAGTGAAAGGACAAACATTTCTTTACAAACTTAAAAATTACTGATTGTCCCTGATTTATTTTGCTTATGTGGATTACATCTATCAATATCTATATTAAACCATTAAATGAGAAAATGTTTAAATAATTATTTTTTCACTTAAATATAAAAATAAAAGTAAACCAATATAGTCACATAGGTAACAATTTTATGAAAATAACTATAATTTTCAGAATAAAATTTTTTAGTTGTGAGAACTTTGGCATTATTTCATAGTTATGCAAATCTCTATAATGTGCAGTTTCATGGAAGACAGTTGGATTTTCTTCTTTGTTTCTTATATAATCTGTTGTAATGAGCTTTTATTTCTGTTTTATTGTTTTTATTCTGTTTATTTCTGTTTTATTTCTGAAAAAATAAGTTTTATTTCTGTGAGGTGAAAATCCCACATCACATGCCATATATAGTTTGTTCTCAGCCAAAACATTGAGAACTACTGTCTTAGATTACAGTAATATTATCACATTCAAAGAAACTTAAGTTATTGCTTTATGTACAAATCTTTTAATTAGAAGAATCTGAGGCCCATGGAGGTGAATTTTTGAAGTTCCTAATAGAACAAGACTTTGAGCTCAGATATCCTACTATTTTTCTGAATCTCTTTCCAACATAACACACACACATCTGGAGACCAGCATAAACTTCCTTCTTCATCTAATTAATAAAAATATAATTGCACAAACTTTAAGATCACCAGTCCTCCTTGAACTTTGACAATTTACCTCACAAAATTTGAAGTCAATCTTTACACCTGAAATGAGATTAATTTCTAACCCTAAACTGTATTCTAACATTTTTTCATCTTTCCTTGCTTCCAATAAAGTACATTAAATTTACTTACTATATCAGTGCAGTTCCCTGTATAGCATTCGTACCATTATCATTTCCAGAACCGGGACTCCTTATGTCTTTCCTCCATGTTTTAAAATCACTGAGTTATTGATATTATCTAAAGCATTATTGAAATATTTCTTATGGGCACACACAACCTTGGCATCCAAGATGATTGATTGTTTACGTGACACCTAGAATCACAAAGTAACAAAACAGAAGAAGAGACATATAGTATGAAGAACTAATTTAGTGATGACTTTAAATATGAAAGTAGTTAGTTATGGTGCTTCCTCTGTGGCAGTGAGCTAAAAGCTTTTCAAAATTACCCTAATATGTTTCTCATCATAAACCTATGATGAAATTTTTTTCTCATGCTTATTTTAGATGAGGAAACTGAACAAAGAAAAGGAAATAGCTTATTCATAATCACAGTATGTGATAAATCTGCAAATCAAAGCCAGTAAAACAAATCTGACTTCAGACCTAACCAAATTCACCACTATATAACTTGCTTATAAAAGAAAAATGAGTAATTTAATTTACTTAATTACTTAATAAATGTTCATCTTATTTGTCATCCTCATTCATTTTTCAATATTAATGTCCCTACAGATAGTCCATTGAAGACTACAGGTGGCTCCATTTGTTTATGTGTCTTCATTAAAAAAAATAAATTCTTACACATTCTAGTTTTATATATTTCATTATTTAAAATCAGCAAGAGAATTGAGATAATAGAATGTCAGAGGGTGTGTTAATGGACACCTCTTGTTTTATTTCTTAATAATGTGAAGATTTAGTCAAGTTAGAAACACTGAGCTTTAGATAAAAAGATGAGAAATGATAATAAATTGGGTGCACTGAAAGATATTCATTTGGGGAATTAATTTACAATGTTGAAAACATAATTACAGCCTGATTGAAATACACTCTTTTCTCTTATGGACACTTATTTTTTAATTTATTTATTTCAATGCTCATTATATTCTGATTACACTCTCTTTCTGGAGGAAATAAGATTTGCATTGCCTTGCATTGTGTTCATTATCTTTTTTTATATAAGGAAATTGTAAATTTGACATGTACTTGAATCTATTGTACTTTCTCTCTCTCCTCAGCTTCTATTTTAAGTTAATTATATTTGGGAGAAAAAACAAAAAAACAAAAAAATGAAGATGGATACTTTTTTGCAAATCAGTGCCTGAATGATGAGAGCTTATTTAGTGTAATGAATGGTATATCTACTATGAAAGCTTTACTTTTTTAATTAAATTACCAATGTACTATGTGAATCACAGGTAAAACATAACATTTATCTGCAATTCATAGCTATCTTACAGTGATTTATTATTGTCATTTAAAACTGAAAATCAAGAGTAAATTATTATTTAGTAGGTGAATTAATTTATTAGACATTATAAAAGGCATAAAAAATAAAAGCAAACTTCCTATTTCTTAAATTGAAATCTCTCACAACATCTACTTCTCCATACTACACATACAAAAAATCCCTTTTGTATGCAGTATCTGGACTTTCATCCTTTAACTGAGCAATGAATCTTTTGAGCTAAGACATCATGTTGGCACTTGACAGAAGATTTATGCATAGACATTTGACTTTATACATGACTAGGAAGTACATGTGGATAAATGTATTTACACTTAGAAAAATAATATGCAATGTAGTGCATGTAGTACAATGTTATTGGCATTAACAAATATAGTAAAGATCACTAAGAGCTAAAGTGTTCAAGAAATGAATTGAAAAGCTGGTAGGCAGACCCTACTGAGGACTGAAAAAATGGAAGGCATTCTAAGAAAAGCAAACAACAAATAAAATCATGAAAACAGATTGAGGAAATACATGGCAGACAGGATTTAAAAATGGGGAAAACAAACTATCAGAATGGGTAAAAAATAAAGACAACAAATAACATGTGTTGGTGAGTAAATGAAAAAAAGGAACTCTCATGCACTACCAGGGAAGATGTAAATTGGCACAATCACTATGGAAAACACTTTGGAGATTACATAAAAAATTAAGAATAGAAATGCCATATGATTCAGAAATTCCACTACTGGGTATTTACCCGAAGAAAACAAAAACACTAATTCAAAAAGATATATGCATTCCTATGTTTATTGAAAAATTATTTACAATAACCAAGATAAGGAACCAACTTATGTGTCCATCAGTAGCTGAATGGATAAAGAAGATGGTTACGGGGGGTTGGAGGAAAGATGGCAGAGGAGTAGGGGACCCTATTTCAACCAGTCCCCTACATTTACCTACCAGATCACTCTGAACACACACAAAATCAGTGTGTAATGTAAGAAGATATATCTAGATATCTACAAACAGAATATCTCAGGTAGTTGGTCTTGGGGAGCCTTGATTCTATGGGCAGATATCGGAAGATTAATGGAAAGGGGAGGGAGCCTCTGGGATCCTGCACCATGGGACCACAAAAGCCTCCCTTACTGGGGACTGGACACAGACTTGCAGACCAGTAGTGGCAGGGAAAGGACTTTAGGGCAGTCCCCCAGATGGAAACCTGGAGCTGCAAACTGGGGTGGCTGGTGGTTTTAGAACCACAAAGGGTAGAGATGGGCCTGGACCTGGAAGCAAGGGTTGGGAATGTTGCTGTAGGATGCACAACCTAGGATGCTGCATATTTTAGCAACACAGACAAAAATGGAGACAATGTGGCCTGGAGAGCTCACTGGAAAACAGACTGCAATCTCTCTATTCTGAGATAGAAGTTTGGATATGGTTACTTCTGCTCTGACTTTTGGAAGAGACATGGGAAGCTGCCAGGGAAAGCCCCAGGAGAACAAAAGCTCCCCAAAACCTGTTTCCACTGAGTTCATCCACCCCCCGCCACAGGAGGCAGGGCAGTTCTTCCCAAACAGGGTTGTCTGAGTAACAGTGTGGAAGCCCCTCCCCCAAAAGACAGGCCAGAAGGACAAGAGGCCGACAACCCTAAGGTCCCTATAAAACAAATGCATCTTGCTTGGACTGTGGTCAATAATTTGGACTCTGTACAATCCCTCAACCACCCCTGAACAGAGTAGGCAAGAGGAGGAACACTCAACACAGGAAAAATTCAGACTATGACCTCTGCCATAAAACTAATGGATATGGACTTAAACAAGATGTTGGAAATAGATGTCAGGCTAACAATTATGCAGACAAATAGCTAGGATAGAGAAAACCATTAATGACAACATAGATTCTCTAAGGGCAGAAATGAGAGCTGATCTGGCAAAACTTAAAAATCCTATCTGACATCTAATCTAGATATTCTAACAGCTAGGTTAAATGAGGCAGAAGAACAAATTAGTTATCTAGAAGACAAACTGATAGAAAAGGAGAAACAGGAGGAGGCCTGGAACAAACAGTTTAAAATCCATGAAAACAGAATTAGAGAAATAAATGACACCATGAAATGTTCCAATTCAGAATATGGGATCCCTGGGGTGGGGGGTGGGGGAGAATGGGACTAGAAGACATATTTGAGCAAATAGTAGCTGAGAACTTCCCTAATCTGGGGAATGAAACAAGCATTCATGTATTAGAGGTAGAGAAGACCACTTCCAAGATCAAGGAGAATAGACCAATGCCCAGGTATGTAATAGTAAAACTCACAAATCTTAGAACCAAAGAAACCATCTTAATTGCTTAGTACAGAGGGCAGAATATCAGACTAATTTCAGACCTATCCACAGAGACCTGACAAGACAGAAAGGGCTGGAAAGATATATTCAGGGTACTAAATGAGAATAATATGCAGCCATGAATACTTTATCTGGCAAGGGAATTCCAGCAAATATTCAAAGAAGAGATAATACCTATTCTTCTGAGGCTGTTTCAAAAAATAGAAACAGAAGAAAAACTTCCAGACTCTTTCTATGAGGCCAGCATTACCTTGATCCCAAAACAAGGCAAAGACCCCATGAAAAAGGAGAATTTCAGGCCAATATCCATGATGTATATGGATGTATATGGATGCCAAAATTCCCAACAAGATGCTAGCTAATAGGATCCAATAGTACATTAAAATGATTATCCACCACAACCAGGTGGAATTTATCCCTGGGATTCAAGGGTGGTTCAACATTTGCCAATCAATCAATGGGATAGAACACATTAATAAGAGGACAAAGAAGAACCACATGGTCCTCTCAATTGATGGAGAAAAGGCATTTGACAAAATACAGCATCCTTTCCTGGTTAAAACTCTTCAGAGTAGAGGATAGAGGGAACATTCCTTGATTTCATAAAATCCATCTATGTAAAACCCACAATGAATACCATTCTCAATGGGGAAATGCTGAGAACCTTTCTTTCCCACAAGGATGCCCACTCACCACTATTGTTCAACATAGTCCTAGAAGTCCTAGTAACAGCAATCTGACAACCAAAAGAAATTAAAGGTATTCAAATTGACAAAGAAGAAGTCAAACTCCCTCTCTTTGCAGATGGCATGATGTTCTATGTGGAAAACCCAAAAGTCTCCAACCCCAAATTACTAGAACTCATACAGCAATTCGGTAATGTGACAGGATACAAAAATCAATATACAGAAATCAGTTGCTTTTTAAATTTATGTATTTATTTTTAAGATTTTATTTATTTATTTATTTATTTGACAGACAGAGATCACAAGTAGGCAGAGAGGCAGGCAGAGAGAGGTACAGAAGGAGGCTCCCTGCTGAGGGAGCATGATGTGGGGCTCGATTCCAGGACCCTGGGATCATAACCTGATCTGAAGACAGAGGCTTTAACCCACTGAGCCACCCAGGTGCCCCTGGTTGACATTGCTGAAGGATTCCCAGAGTGGTTATACACCAGCACCACGGAAGTGTTTGTATGTTTTCTTTCTCCACTATATCACCAACTTGTTATATTAAAATTGCTTGGTATTGGCAGACTTAAATGTTTTGTCAGCAGATGATTCAAATGGTATTACACTGATGTTTTAATTTTCATTGCTCTGGCAAAACAAACATTTTTGAAATGTTTATTGACCATTGGTTTATGACCTTTAGTCTTTTTTTTTTCCCCATAGTGGACTGCTAATCTTTCAATAGGTGAGTTTCCAGATGATCCAGATGAGTTTCATATATTATGGATGGTAATAATTTTGTGAGGTATAGATCTAAGTACTTTCTCCTATCTGTCTTGTTTTATCACATTTTATAATGTATTTTTATGGTACAGAACACTTTTATTTTGTTGCAATTGTATCTTTCAATCTGATTTTGTGTTTTGTATTTACTTTAAGAAATATCCCTGTATATACTGCAGTTATTTTCTTCCAAATATTTTGAAATTTTGTTTTGAATATATGTTTTTATTCACCTAAAACCCACTTTGTACAGGATATAAAATAGAGATGTTTTAAATTTTCTACACTTTAACACATTAATACAAAAATCTTAAAGTCATGGTGAATAATCTATCTTCAATGATTCAGGTTGCTACATCGTTCATCAACAAGATTTCATGTGAGGTTAGGCTTATTTTTGGAAGCTCTCTTCTGTACCATTAAATAATTTGCCTATTATTATGCAGATTACACATATAGTAAAGCATTATAGGACTTGTTGGTACAGTAAGATTTCCTAACTACCTTTCTTCCTTTCTGTTCTATGAAAAATTGTCATTTTCCTTGAGGAAACCAATTTAATTCTTATTGAATTAAATTAAATTTGGAGATTAATTTGAGGTAAAGAAGTATCTTTATAATATTTAATTTTCATGTATAAGGTATACTTTTTTCATTTATTTGGAAATTGAGTGTAGTTCTTTAAATAACATCATAATTCTTTTATTAATAGTTCTAGACAATATTCCCCCTTTCTACTTATTGACAGGTCATATTTTCTGCTTCTTAGCATTTTAAAAATGCTTTCTTTTATCTTGCATTACCAGGGTAGAGAAACAAAATTTATTTTCAGCAACAGCTAAATTTTATTTTTAATAGTTTGTGTGCATAGATGTTCTCATATTGATTTCAGCAATATAAACTTGTCATTTTTGCTTTTGTAAATGAACAGTAGGGAATAAGCAATCTCATGTTGTTCATTTTCTATATATACAATTAAATCATCAATTTAAAAAAGTATTTTTCTTATTTTCCATTCAATCTACATACTTCTTTCCATGAATCATTGAATATGTATGTTAAGGTAATTTTTAAGTATAACTTTCTATGAAATTGCCCCTTTTATATTGTTTAGTTCAAAATTTTTATATATTGCCTTGTATATATTTTTCAAGTGTTCTTTTCTTATTTAAAACCTGTTATCAGCTACAGTTTGACCTTTCACTCTTGTATTTTTTTTAAGATTTTATTTTTTAAATAATCTCTACAACAATGTGGGGCTTGAACTTGCAACCCCAGTATTAAGAGTTTCATGTTCCACTGACTAAGTGAGCCAGGCACCTTCCTCTTGTATTTTTTATTTGTGCTTTCTGATTCCATTAATGAAATATACTAGATTTTGTTTTCTTATTAGTTTTTTGAAGGATTTTGTAATTTTCTATTATAGCATTTGTTTTCCTATTGCAGAAATTTCCACTCATTATATCTCTTATGCAATTTCTTTTAACTTTCTCAGGTTTCTCATATCTATGCTTGAAAGTTCAGCCTCCATTTTATTGCTCTTATCTTTTATATTATAATTATGTGGAACAGAAAGCTTTCTTCTAAATATTACTTAAGTTTAATCCTTCTAATTTTGATGTGTGATATATTATCATGAAGTACTATTTTCTGTATGTCATTGTTTTCCTGCAATTATTTAGTGTATTCTAAGAGCCATTTTGAGGTAATTATGTTGGTTTATTTATTTCCATGGATACATAAAAAAGTATCCATAAAATAGTCATCTCCTTAATTCTTTTTTTAAAAATTTTTTATTAACATATAATGTATTATTATCCCCAAGGGTACAGGTCTGTGAATCACCAGGTTTACACACTTCACAGCACTCACCATAGCACATACCCTCCCCAATGTCCATAACCCCACCACCTTCTCCCTGGCCCCCCACCCAGCAACCCTCAGTTTGTTTTGTGAGAATAAGAGTCTCTTATGGTTTGTCTCCCTCCTGATCCCATCTTGATTCATTTATTCTTTTCCAACCCCCCAACCCCCCCCCAGCGTTGCATCTTCACTTCCTCATATCAGGGAAATCATATGATAGTTGTCTTTCTCCGATTGCTTTTTTTGCTAAGCATAATACCCTCTAGTTCCATCCACGTTGTTGCAAATGGCAAGATTTAATTTCTTTTGATGGCTGCATAGTATTCCATTGTGTACACATATACCACATCTTCTTTATCCATTCATCTGTTGATGGACATCTAGGTTCTTTTCACAGTTTGGCTATTGTGGACATTGCTGCTATAAATATTCAGGTACACGTGCCCCTTCAGATCACATTTGTACCTTTAGGGTAAATACCTAGTGGTGCAATTGCTGTGTCGTAGGGTAGCTCTATTGTCAACTTTTTGAGGAACTTCCATGCTTTTTTCCAGAGTGGTTGCACCAGCTTGCATTCCCACCAACAGTGTAGGAGGGTTCCCCTTTTTCCACATCCTCGCCAGCATCTGTCATTTCCTGACTTGCTAATTTTAGCCATTCTGACTGGTGTGAGGTGGTATCTCATTGTGGTTGTGATTTGTATTTTCCTGATGCCGAGTGATGTGGAGCACTTTTTCATGTGTATGTTGGCCATCTGCGTGTCTTCTTTGCAGAGACATCTGTTCATGTCCTCTGCCCATTTCTTGATTGGATTTTTTGTTCTTTGGGTGTTGTCATCTCCTTAATTCTAAGTTGCATTAATTCAGAAAACATGATCACCACATATAGTTTTTTTTTTTAATAAAGGCTTGTATATGATTCTGTAAGGTATTAAGGAATACACTCTTTTAGAACTTTATCTTAAATTTTTGTTTGTTGATTGGTTGACATTTTGTTATTATAGCATATAGGAGTTCTATTACTTTCCAAGTTGTGGAGTAAATGAAAGTCTGCTGATGGTTACCTTTCCAAGAAACACCTTTCTGATATTTTCATCCACAACATTTTTCTTAAATCTCAGTTGTACATATTTCCAAGTAAGAATCCAAGTAAGAACCTAGCATCTGTGAGAATCACAATGTAGTTTCCATGTTAAAGAGTTATTTCACTATCTGTTTTTATTTGACTCTTCTATAATATAATGCTCTTATATTGTCAGTATTTCCACAGCACAAATTGAAATGCCAGTTGAACGATTGGACCTCACAGGGAGGGATGTGTTTTAGACGGAATTCATATCACATCTAAGAAGTTCCAGGATTCTTTTTCATTAATTTTGAGTAGTAATTCCCTAAATTATAGTTAGGTTCAAGTTATCCTGTAAGAACTTAATGTATCTGTGGCATAATACATACAATTAAGAATAACTTTTGCTTCATTAAACAATAAATGTATTTACTGGAAAGCTTTTGTAGTTATTATCAGTATCTTCCTGAAGTTTTGGAGAGCTTTGAAATGAGGCACCGTATGAAAAACAAACAATAATCTCTTTTCCTACGAAAGCAAACAAACAGAAAACAAAAAATAGTGTTACGGGACAGCACTTTATAATGTTCACTTATGAATTTTTATTCTGAGTAGCTCAAAAGATGAAATACTGTTTTTTGATCTACATACAGCTAGAAATGGAGTAAAACAATGAACCCTGTCTTCATTTTAAAAAAGGGGGGTGCGGGCGTCTGGGTGGCTCAGTGGGTTAAGCCGCTGCCTTCGGCTCAGGTCATGATCTCAGGGTCCTGGGATCGAGTCCCGCATCGGGCTCTCTGCTCAGCAGGGAGCCTGCTTCCTCCTCTCTCTCTGCCTACCTCTCTGTCTACTTGTGATCTCTCTCTCTGTCAAATAAATAAATAAATAAAAATATTTTCTAAAAAAAAAAAAGGGGGGGTGAGCTCTTTACATAAAAGAAAACACTGGACACTACAGACCCTGTGGATCTGTTCCTGCTGAAATGGAAAAGATTTGTTCTAAACCCAATGCATTCTCCCTCGTCCACGAAGTGCATCAAATGGCCAATTCTCAAATCCCGTGGCCATGTTAACATGAAGAATGATCTAGGGAATTCGCTTGTGCATACACATGAAGAGAGGTGAGGATGAAATGCATTGACATCCTTTAACTGGTGCGCACATACATAGTGCCTTTTTTTGTGTGTGTCTGCTTTGTATATACCATTTCTTCAAGCAATAAGGAATTCTTTTTATATCAGTTGCATTTCATGAAATAAATAGGTTTCTACTTTCATTCTTCAAACCTCACTCTAGTAAAAATAGCACTGAAAAGGCCAGTTTTCACCCACCCCCTTGCTGCTGTCTTATTTTTTAAATGTAAATTGGCAAAGGAAAAAAAAATTTTTATTGGAAAAAGAATGAGTTTGGCATTTTGATACAATAAAGTAAAGCTTTAAATGAGTTGTGTATTTCATCAAGATTAATCAAGCCTTTCTAATATGCATGGCCCAATCAAAGTTCCTCCTTGGTCTAAATAATTTTAATTAAGCAATTCTACCTTCTGTAGTGGTCATTACCAGGAGATAATTGACTGAATCAGTAATGAAGTATTCGGTGGTTGCTAAACAAACAGCAAGGTTAATTATCTGGCAGTGATGTCTGTTATGGAAGTGTAGTGCTGGCCTTCCAAGTTTTCCAATCCCCAGCAGCACCTCTTAGTAAATTATAATAATCCTCATTCAAATATATTGTTCAACTGCAGTTGCTATGCACCATGCAGGGTCAGATCAAGTGATCTAGAACCTCATTTAAATATAATAATGGTGAAGTGCACTTTTAAAATTAGCCTATTTCTTTTAGGCAGCATGTTTCCTTTCTATTATTTAATTGTTCCTTCAATTTTAAGTTTTGGAATAACTTTCCAAATTCTGCAGCTTGGTACCAACAGACTGACATCAAAGATATATTTTGCTTGGAGACACAGTCCAGAAGGTTTATATGTTGCAATATATAATTCTACATTTTATCTGATATTTTTATATTCACTCAGTTATTGTTTTTACCCTTCTTCCCATATTGACAATAAATCTATTTGTCCAAGGTTACCTGATAAATCAGATTGTTTTCAAGAACCACACAACTGAATTTTGCATTTAGGTAGTATTTTGCAGTTAATTCTACTCACTTAACTTTGTGCTTGAAAAAAAGTAATAAAATAATAGTAATTTTGTAAATGCTTTTAGGTAGCAAAAAATGGTATTTGAAATTCATATCAAAACAGTTTCTTTTTAAAGATAAGAATGAATATTAACAAAATAATCTTGAGCTAAGGTGATTTGCTCCTTAACTTACAGAAATGTCAAAACTCTTTCTTTTTGTATTATATTTGCTAAGATTCTGAGCATAATCTTTACATTATTTTTGTAGATCACTGGATTCCTATGTTTTAAAATTTTCTAAACTCTAAACAAATTTTTAAACTTGTAGAACTTTGGACATTATAACTGAATTTTTATTATCTAAATATACTAAAATGTAACTAGAAGATAACTAATTTTTTATTAGGAGTAATATAGTATTTTCCTCTTTTCTCTGAATATAAAGTCAAAATAATATATGTACCTTGTAGAAATGTTGAACATAAAAGTAATGCCAGAAATGTATTCATATGTATTGCATTTGAAATATTATTTTACTTTAAGTATCTTTTCTTTTGAGAATAAAGTAGATTAATGGACAGCACCCAACACATAATAAGTCCTGGATGTACTGATCATCACCAATGTGACTTTTGTTATTTACAGTTACAACACTAGAGTCAGAGCACAATGTGAACATTGAAAGGGAGATCATACTTTTAAATTATATACATTTTCACAAATCTTAACCTGGTATAAATGTCAAGTATAGACACGAGTTAAATTAGATTCAGCTGGTTTGGGTAACATTTCCACTGAGCTGATTTCTTGGTGTTGTGGGAGATAAAGGAAACAGTTTTGTTTATAAAAATAAAAAGAGTGCCTATGACTATGGACTTTGCTGGAATTCCTTTTGGAGCCAACTCAGTATGATATATATATTTTTTTTTTCATTATGGGAATTAAAGAATAACCTAGCATTTTGAAACAATAGCAAGAAAAAAAAAATCCAAAACTCCACTACAAAGATGGTACAGGTAGTTTTCTGAGTTGAAGATGAATGAAGAAAAAATCTTATCGCTGCAATGAAGCAAAATCACATGAGATTTAAGAGAGAAGAATTTTCTCCTTTTGAACATGTTTTCTTTTCTAGGAAAAAAAGTGATTTTCTGTGGCACTTTTTTGCTACTGACCCATCTTTACCCATATAACTGAATAGGAAGTCTGACATAGTAAATTAACAACAACAAAGTCTTCCAAGGTATCTTGGATATTTATGAGCTGTAATAGAAAGCAAAATATAGCACATACTAGAGGGACATTTTTAGTATGGTCAAAGTCAAAAGTGTAAATTATATTTTAGTTAAATTTATTTAAAAGTTTTATATTAATAAGATAAATATATTCCTCAAACTTATATTTTAATTATTTATTCAAAACATCTTACAGGATTTTGTTCTCTGTCTCTGTCTCTCTCTTTTTTAATTGATAAATAGCATCATTGATTGCATTCAATGCATGGTGTTCTATGGTTTTCTTAGTTGCAGGACATTAGTGGATATCTGTTTGATCTTCTATAGTAATAGTTTACTTATCTTAACCAAGTTCATTCACATAGATTTTCTCTCAGGAGAAGTGGCAATTTCAATTTAATAAGCTTGAATAAATACGTATTTTTATAAGGTAATCTTATCATTTTTATAGGCATCAAAATTAACAAAAATATTTTAGCCAAACTGACAGCATACACAGTACATGTTAGAAAACCTAATTCTGAGTTGATTTATAAATTATTTAAAATATATGCCCCATTATTAAAAATAATTTGAGACTTTGTATTCTCTATTTTGATTCTTGTCCCCAATACATAATGTTTTAAATTCAACTTGCTACATTTTGATCCTAAAAAAATCATCTTTCACAGAATGTCATCCCAGATCACATATATTCTCCATCCTTCCTGTGATTCAATGAGTTGTGTGATAAGGTAAATTAGAGTTACTCGGAGAATTTTGATTAGAGATGGACTTGGCCATCGATATACATATATTTTGACATACATCAACATAAAATTTGGGAAGAAGATATTTTGCAGATAATTTGGGGAACGTCTATAAAGTTCAAGGTTCTCAAAATTAATCTATAAAGGGATGCCTGGGTGGCTCAGTTGGTTAAGTGGCTGCCTTCGGCTCAGGTCATGATCCCAGCGTCCTGGGATTGAGTACCACATCGGGCTCCTTGCTCGGCAGGGAGCCTGCTTCTCCCTCTGCCTCTGCCTGCCACTCTGCCTGTGCTCGCTCGCTCTCCCTCTCTCTCTGACAAATAAATAAATTTAAAAAAATACACTAAAAAAATTAATCCATAAATAATCAAATAGCATCATTTTAGTAATTTTAAAATATAAGAACTCTTAAAAGGATCCAAATTAACAGGGATATATGAATTCCGGCTACACAAATCAAACTAATAAAATTTGAAGTGCAGAAAATCACATTTTACACAATAAAACCATGGAAAACACAGGTTTTCATGGTATCCCATTTGACTAGATCTCCAGCCCCATCTTGGGTCATATGTGGTACTAGGAGAAATCTCTTCCAGAGTTTCTTTCTCTGGAGACTGGTGAATGAGCCTCAAGCCAAAAGGAAGGAAAACTATAATTTTCTCTGAATAACACAGGGAAGAAAACAACCACTCAAAAATTAACACCAAGATAGGCAACAAGGAAAAGATAGAGAATGCAGGATATAAGAAGACTTAAAAGTGTCTTAGCTCTATGAGCCTAATTCCAGATACTTGACATTGCCCAGACTCATGTCCCTCCACATTGCATACTCCATTTAGAAGCCTCCATTTTTTATAGACATTTTATGTGCTTAATAAGTTTCTGTGAAACAAAATGAATTAAAATGCTGAAACATACCTAATATTTTAGAGGCAAATAAGAAAGCAAATAGAAAAGACAAAACAAATTTTTAAATGTACCTACTTTGCAAAGAGAATTACCAAGGCAAACTACCCAAATTAATGGAATTGATGAGACAATGGTTGAAACTGTTTTTACTATATAAATGCATGTTCCCATCTGTGGTCTCCAAATCAGAATTTTAAGAAATGCTCAAAATTGGACTCACCCGTATGAACCACTGCACCACAGGCATACTCATAGATAGACACATGCATGCATGCATGCACACATACACTCAAGTGCAATGATAAAGCATTGTTTCCAATTGTTTGCACTTTTTCAGTGCTTCAGAATACATATCTGCTAGAAAATTCTCATTCATTTTAATCCCAAGAAAATGACAAATCTTGATACACCTAGCAAAAGAAAATATACTGATTAACCAGGTCCATGTTCAATAATGCACCTCTGATAAAAATTAATTTTGTGTTTTTTTCTTGTTCTAAATACAGAGGCTAAGAAAATACTTTAAAGGATCCCCAAATGCATTATTGTACCAAAATAGATATAATTTATTTTTCTACATATTGTTTCAGTCTCTCAGCCATTTTATAGATATTTGGAATCTCTTTTAGATCTAACTCTAGAAAAGAAAATCAGTTTTAATTCCAAAGTTTCATATTAGTCATACTACCTCATGAGTTACTTGAAAGTTTTCCTCCCCAACCCTGATTTCAATAAAAAGGATAAATAACAAAGGATAAATAATTCCTGGAAGAAGTTATTTTTTTTTGCAACTGACTGCCCATTTACCATGAAATGGACCCTGGCACAGAGGATCCTTCTCTCTTCCCCTCTCCTTGCCTTCCCCATTCCGAGACTGCTCCAAGGACATAGCCTTGACACAGTGATGTTGTGTTGAGAAGATCTGCACCAGTTCAAGGTCTCTTTATACATTTTTAAGATTTGGCAGGCAGGGGCGCCTGGATGGCTCAGTGGGTTAAAGCCTCTGCCTTTGGCTCCGGTCATGATCCCAGGGTCCTGGGATTGAGCCCCACATCAGGCTCTCTGCTCAGCGGGGGGCCTGCTTCCCTCTCTCTCTCTGCCTGCCTCTCTGCCTACTTGTGATCTCTGTCTGTCAAATAAATAAATAAAATCTTAAAAAAAAAACAAAAAAAGATTTGGCAGGCAGCTGTAGAGAACCATTTGTTTTGCTTCCACCCAAGACAAACACTGTGTACAAGTTCCCTTTGCTTATTAAAACTGCCACCTACTAACCTGGACAGGCCTGCCTCTTTCTTTGCTCTCTGCCTGCACTCTTGTCTGGGGGCAGTTTTGGATTTCATTTGAGATGCTCCTGAGGGGGTTGTGAACTAACAGTAATGTAAGAAACACAAAGTAAAAAAAAAAAAAGTTTCAGAGGAAGACAAATACCATATGGTTTCACTCATATGTGGAATTTAGGAAACAAAACAAATGAACATAGAAATAGAAACAGACTCAACTATTAGAGAACAGAGGGTTATGAGGGGTGGGGGACAGGGGTTGGGTTAAATGGGTGATAGGGACTAAGGAGGATGCTTAGTGATGAGTCCTGGGTGTTACATGTAAGTGATGAATCACTAAATTCTGCACCTGAAACAAATAGTACACTGTATGCTAACTAACTGGAATTTAAATAAAAACTTGAAACTACAAAAATAATAAAATAAAATGAAATGAAATATTTTTAAAGGTTTCAAAAACAAATTCAGCCTTTTACTATTTACTTTTTTGGGGTAGTTGTCAGAGCTGCAAGGAAATTGTAATATTTGCTTTATTTATCTACTATGTAAAAGTTACTTTATGTTTTCTCCCATATTATGTTACTTGTAATACATAAACTATGAGTCATGCAGTTATAAATATATCAAATAAAGAATTAATATTGTCTAGGTTAAATTATAGTGTGCAGGTTATATTTATTAACTATAATTTTCATTATACTTTTTCTCTGTTGTGTAGTTATGATCTGGCTAACACTAGAAATTGTCCCAAATCATTACAATTAATATTTTTGGAAAGCATATTATAAACCAAGTTATTTTCATTCAAAATTGTGTTTGTATTACATTTTTTCATTTGAACAAACATCTCAATTGTTTAGTTTATTCCTAATTATTTTCATACCTACTATGTGCCACAGCTGGTGATACAGAAATTACTGAAATACTTGTTCTTAAATACATTATGATATAGTAGAGAAAGTAAGGCCAATATTATAAAAAGATTTGAAAATTGTTTATTTATTTTTTAAAAATATTTTATTTATCTATTATCTATCTATCATCTATCTATCTATCTATCTATCATCTATCTATCTTAGAGATAGAGAATGGCTAGGGGAGGACAAGAGGGAGAGAGATGAAAAACACCATGCAGAGCACAGAGTCCAATGCTGGGCTCATCACAGGGCTTCTCACAGGGCTCAACCTCATGACACTGAGATCATGACCTGAGCAGAAACCAAGAGTCAGATGCTTAACCAACTGAGCCACCAGGTGCCCCATTGAGAAGTGTTTAAATCAGAGAATGCTTAAGTGTGCCAGGGTCGTATAGAAGTATGATTGACACAGTGTGGCAAAAGGGGGTTGAGAAGATAGGCACAATCTTCTTATTAAAGAAGTTTAAAAGCAAAAGTTGATTGTAAAGACTGTTAGTCAAGGATATATCAGGCAAATTACACTATAGACATAATGGCAGGAAGGTGTGAAATAAAAGAGTAAAAGAGCTTATTCTGGGAACTGCATGTAGGTTGATAGAGTTGGCACATAGAAAAGAGTAGGAAATTTATTTTTTTCATTGAAAATGGGGAAATAAATATGGCAGGACCATTAAAAGTTCTGTATGTGACTCGAGTTTGGACTTAAAGGATACCATATATATATATATATATATATATATATATATATATATATTTTTTTTTTTTTTTTTAATTCTATCAGCCTGAGAGATGTAGCTGCTTACTGCTGTTATTTATCTCTGCATTGACTCACTGTTTGCTTGCTTGCTTGCTTGCTTGATTTGGAGAGTTTTCAACACTTACAACATGAATATAAGTAGCTTTGTATTTGACACTTCCTCTATTGGAACACAGCCATGGGTTCTGTTTTACTGACTCAGCATTGAGCAGTATAGATAATCATAGTGTCACTATGAGCATTCTTGTGCATGCTTCGTTGTGCACATATGACAAATTTTACTAAGGCTGCATGTCCAGTACAATAGACATTGGCCACATGTAGCAATTAAGTACTTAAAATGTGGATGTTACAATTTGGGTGTATTTTAAGTATAAAATAGACACTTGATTTTTGAAGACGGTACAAAAAATAGAGCATAGTAATTATCTCATATATAATTTTGTATTGATCACATGTTAAAATAATATTTTAGATATTTGAGCAAAAATATATTATTAAATTTTGGTATCACCTATCATTATGTTTTAATATGGCTACTAGAAAATTAAATTTATATATCAGACTTGCATTTTCCTCTTTGATAGAGTTGCTTTAAGGTGTATGACTAGGGGTGGAGAGTCATGTATCTTCATCTATCTTCATCTTTACTAGAACGTGTCAAATGGTTTTTCAAAGTGGTTGTAACATTTTACACTTTCATCAGCAGTGCATAAGAGTTCCAAATTGCTCCTTTCTAATAGTTTCTAATTATTTTTTTTCTGTTTGGGTTAATTTTATGGTATATAGTGCTATCTCAGTGCATTTATCTAGCCTGTGATGTGTACATCACATAGAGGCCTGTGATGTGTCCATCACATTCAGGCCCCTGTGATATGTACATTTTCATGTTTGCTAGTTTAAGTAGAAATTTTGTATAGCATCTTCTGTTAACATTCTACATTTCTACAATATTAACAAGTGAATATTTGTAGATTATGGAGCCCTCCAGGGGAAGGCTAATTTTTATAATTTTTTTTGTAATATGTAGTCATTTTTTATAACTACCTGGTGAATCTCCCAAAACATTAAACATACAAATATTCAAGCAACATGAAAATGGAAACCTCAAATATTTTACTCAGATTTAGATGTTTTTAGATTTATATTGGCACAGACCATGTCTCCAAACTAGACAGATATATTTAAAACAGTTCTGGTGTTTTTACTTCTTAAAGAAGAATGTTAATCTTTTTACTCATACAAATGTAAAGAATGAATTCCTCTCCACTGCCAAAGCTTTAAAACATAGTGTATACATCCAGAGTTCTATTTCACCTGTCTCAGGGCTCTAGAGACAGGGACCAGATGTTTGTTGGAGAGCTTGTTTTATAACAAATCTTTGTTTCAAGGTGCTGAATCTCTTATGAGAAAAACAAAGCAGTTGGGATATATTTACAAGTGGAAAAATGCTTACAATTTAAAGCTGTCAGCAAATTATCCTTCACATTCATCATAAATTCAATTTATTGAAATTCACCTTGTGACCATTTTCAGGCTTTTATAATCGCAAATGGAACAAAGCATTCACAAATGGTAGCATCTGTAAAAGAGAGGCAGATCTAATCACAAATCATTTGCTCCGAAAGTTGCACTCAGCCTGATGCCTATGATGCTCCATTTCTTGGCAGCATATGGATAGATGTAGTTTTTGGTCTTTATGCAGGTCTGGTAGGCAAGCATACAAGAGACTGGGAAGAAGAGCAGTCATCATGAAAGTCTGAGAAAACCAAAGTTTTAAAACGTTTCCTGTGAGCAAAAGTGAAATGGGTAGAATTAAATGCATATGTTTGTGGACATGTAAGCCTTGAAAACAATAAGTAAATATAAGTATTAGAAGAAACACATGTTTTTCAACTTTCATCTATGACAATTTGAACATTCTTGAGTATTAAAACATTGAGACTGTCATGAACATTATCAATTTTCACTTGGAGCTTTTTGAGTTATGCTAGATGCAAAGCAACTAGGTAAATGAAATTATAAATTCTAGGTTCCTAACTTTAAGAATGAGAAAAAATATATCAAAACTAAAAGCATGTGCTTAAGACATTAGACTTTCAATATTGTCTATATAAATCATTCGACATTGTTTTATGAGATAGGAGTTTATCAGTTAAAATGAGTAAACAGACTAAATTTAACCATCAATATCTCTACAAAAGAGATGCCTTTCTGTATATTTTTTAGAAACTTTAAAGAGATAAAGCTATGTAATAACAAATAATTAAAATACTTATAACAAAGTTTTATATAATTTATAGAAACACAATCTCTTCTTTTAATCCATTTACTCTCTTCCTTGAGCTTGGACAGACTTTTCAGAATAAAACACTGTGAATTTACCATTATTACAAATTGTCTCAAAGCTGTGCCTTCTACCCCCCATGAAGTCAGAAGGGACAGTGTCAGATTCTCAGTTCATATATACTAGAAGCCCCCAAAATTAAATGACAAAATTAATTAATAAGTGAACAGACTTTCAGTTATAAGAATAATAATTTATGGGGATCTAATGGACAGCATGGTAAATGCAGTTAACATTGTATACTTGAAATTTGCTGAGAATAATAAATGCCCTCACCCTCCCCACACACAAAGGTAATTATGTGAGGTGATGGATGTGTTAACTAATTTTATGGTGGTAATCACTTCACAATATATACATATATACATATATACATATACCAAGTCATGTTGTAAATATAAATACAATAATAGATAATATTTATTTATAATTTATATATAATAGAATATATTTACATATAATAAATAATATGTATTTATATATGTAATGTAACATATAACTTTTATGCATAAATGAAAAATCACATTGAAATTCATATAGTCAGTGATCTGTTGTTTCAGATCTCATTTTAAATTGCTGCATGTTCTTTTATTTTACTCATATATTTTGCATAGAGCTTTTATTCCTAGCCATGGCATGAACAAAGAAGCTTTTTACAGGACTTAGTCTGGCTCCCAGCACAATACTGAAGGTATTAAAAATATTTGACTTTCAAAAGCATGGGAACATAAAAGAAATTAAATGACGTCCTGCAGGAGAGAATATCTAAAGAAATAAAAAAATGCAGTGGGGGTGCCTGGGTGGCACAGTCGATTAAGCGCTGGACTCCTTATTTCAGCTCAGGTTATGATCTCAAGGTCCTGAGATTGAGCCTGCATTGGGCTCCACACTGGGCACGGAGCTTCCTTAAGATGCCTTCTTCCTCTCCCTCTTCCCCTTCCTTCCTCTGCTCTTGCTCACTAGCTCTCTCTTTCTTTCTAAAAAAAAGAAAAAGAAAAAAGAAAAAAATAGAAAAAAAGCAGTGAAAATAAGTTGGAAACGAAGTGGTATTTCTCTTATGTTTGGTGGGAAGAAAATAATGATGTGGATTTCTTTGGTTAGTGGAGATTTGCTCTAATGCATTATCTTTACAAAACTATAAATGAAGATACATATTCTGACCATAGTATTGCTCAGTCAGTATAAAACATGGGAGAATGATAACATAGTGTCTACTGGTATAAGGACTGACCCAGAATTACTCATATGCTCAACTAGGGTAGTGGCAATACAAAATTTTGTTTCATTTTTCTGAAGTGCAGTTACTGGAAGAAGTATAGGATAAACCGACTATAGGAGGAAGCAATTAGAGGAAAACATCTCTATTAAACCTCTGAAAAGAGTTAAACTGTAATTTAGACTTCATTTTAAAAATTGCTTATGCTCTTTTGTCTTTGAATTTGTGCACATTACCCTTGATATATTTCGGATTCTAAATATCTAGATAAATGGGAAATTTCCATAATACTTCCCCTCCCCCATATCTCATTTTTTAATTTTTATTCCAAATTTACATAGTAATTTAGAAAATTATTTTTCCATAACTATTGACAACCAGTTTTGGGATGAAAACATGCACTAAAGCAAATAAAGTTATTGCCTGAGCTTAGTCCTGCATTACTGCTAAAGACCAGGAATCAGTTCCTCCTGTGCTCTGAACAATGTCATCATCTTTCTAAGGGTTGTATACCTGATGGTGCTTATCTTCAAAAGCAACATTGCAGGAAATTAGTGTCTATGATAATGTGGGTAGCTAATTCACCTTTCAAATTGTATTTAATACTGAAAATATTTCAACAGATTTCATTCACAAACTCCACGAATTAAATAAGCAAATAGAAATAAGTAAAAATACTAACACTCAGCACCTATTTGGTTAAGAAAAGGAGTAAAAGTAATAGTTATTTCACAAAAAAAAAATATTGTTCTTAAGTTGAAATCAGAAAACAAAACAAACAAACCAAAAAAAGGCCATAAAGGAGAATATATTTTGTGTTTCTATAAACTATTGTACCTAAGTTCAGCCATGATAATTCAAAAATTTTTAAGCAACACAGCCCAATTTAATGAATAGTTTTCTCTGACATCTGTGTGCTTTATCAAAATCATCAAGCTCACTTATTCTTTCTTTTACTGTGTTCAGTCTAGAGCTGTGCCCATCAAAGGCATTTTTCATTTTATGACTGTGCTTTTGATTCTTACTATTTCCTTTGAATCTTCCATAGAGTCTCCATATCTGTACTTTCATTGACCATCTGTTATTGCATGTTGTGTACATTACCACCATGGCCATTAAAATGTTAATCAGTTATTTTTAAATTCCTTGCCTGATAACTCCAACATCTGCTTCATAACTGAGTCTTGTGCTATGCCTACTTTTTTTCAGACTGTGTTTCTTCTTACTTTTTAGCATACCTTGTATTTGTTTGTTATTGTCATTGTTAGAAGTTAGATATCATTTATTGGGTATAGGAACTGAGGTAAAAATGCATTTAATATAAGGTATTTTGTCAATCTGACTAGAAGTCAGTCTGTGTTAAGTACTGTATATACCTGTAGGTGCAGAGAGGCTAGAAATTCTGCTATTGCCCTTCCTCTTGTGGCCCCCATTATTTTTGAGCTTCCCTAAAAACTCCTTTCTAGATGGAGTCTCTTTTTGGCAGTGCTTTCAGCTGTAATTCAGAGTTACATTGGAGCCCTGTTTGTATGGTGATAAATGTGAGGGAGGAGAATCATTCTGTAATCTTATGATTAAATCTTAGACTTTCATGAGCCTGTGGCTATTTCTTAGCTTCTCTCACAAGAAGGTTAATTATGCAAAACTAAGAAATAAACACAATAAATTACTGGTTTGGCCTTGATTCTTTTCCTCAGAGCAGAGTTTAATTTGTAGATTTTGTCTGGCAAAGATGCAAATCACCCCAGTGACTGTGGTCTTTGGGGTCCCTTAGTCAATAATCAGTTTTATATTTAAGCCACTATGGTTTCCCCAACATTACTTTATTAAATTATCTTTTAAAATATCCTTGAGATTAGTTTAGCATATACCTGGTTCAAATAATGGGTTAATGAAAAGATTTGAGAAGTGTTCATATATATTAATTTGCTTTTTACCTTTTTTTAAATTATATTTTTATAAGTTAAAGAAAACCTAAATAAATTACACATAGACAAAATGCCAACCACATGACATAAGTACAAATAAAACCTATATGGAAGTGCAAAAATAATACACTCTCTTAAATAACTCTCTTGTTAAATAACAAATTCAATGACATGTTATAGACTATTCTGAAAATAAAAAGATAGCAGCATTATACAAAATAAGGGATATAATCCAATCATTTGTTATAGAAAACTATATGTATTAAGTGCTAATAAAAGGAAAAACAACTTAAAGGAACCAAAAGGTCAATTGGTCATCAAAATAAACATAAGAGAGAAAATAAGAGAAGACATTTATACAAAATAATAAAATTTAATATTTATGTAAATCCTAAAGACTAAAAACAAAAAAAACACCAATACTATTTTGTGAAGTTTGATTATTAAATAAAAGAGTAATGAAATATAAGATTATTAACAAGAAAAAGGCTATAATAATATGCATATATGTTTGGGGAAGAATGTAAAACTTTTAATACTATTACATTCTTTCTAATATTAGATTACTCATAATGCTAATATAATTATCAATAGCATGTATTTCTTTCAAAGAAATATATTCTAAAACTGATTTCAAAATTGATGGGGAAATGTACAAAAAAAAAAAAGAAAGGAAAGGACTTTGAACAAAGAAAAATGTTGCTCTAGGTAGAATAATGGTTAAGGAAAGCCTCTCTAAAATGATAATATTAAGTCAGAGATCTGAAGAGAGAAAGTGAGCTACTCAAATAGAGCTAGAGATAAAAATGTATAGGTAGAGGTAAGAGCAATTTCAGACAGTAAAACAGAATGACTTGACATATTTAAGAAATAACAAAAAGGACATTATGGCTTGAGTGAAATGAATAAAAAACAGACACCTAGATGTAATACCAATATAGATTTGAAATTTAACACCATAACTGTTGCACAAATTAATTTTGTTCTACTTATATTTAGAGAAATCCCTGTGCTAAGTGATTATAAATCTTTAACATAACCAATTCTGAAGTTATGTCAACATTCCCATGTTATAAAGTGAAAAGCTATAATAATGAAAAAGTTACTACATAAATATAATCTATTAATATTTATGTGAATATTAAGTACAACTTTAGAAAATAAGCTAACAAGAATATTTAAAAGCTATGGAAATTTATTTAAGAGAGTGAACTATTTATTATTCAAGATTAGGAAATATGTTAGTATAATCCATGGGCAATAGTAAGCCAAAGAAAAACTGAAACACCTCAAGACCTAAAACGTATTTGATAAAATTTAGAATTCTTTCATCTTAGAACTAACAACAAAAGCTGGTAAAGTAGGCATTAATAACACCCATTAAAAAAATAAAATAAAATCTCCCTAAAACTATCAGTCAACATTTTTCTTAATAGTACATATCTAAAAACATTTCAATTATTACCAGAAACAAAAGAAATTTTCCACTATGACTCCTGACAGTCACATTATTTGACAATCCTAGTCAATATGACATCTAGTAAAAACATAGGTATTACTTCTAAAAAGACAAATAATTATTCTTTGCTGGTGATACAGTTGACAACTTGTACTACCAGATGTATTATGAAAATTTAGTAAGGTAGTTAAACATAAATACACACATTTTTGTGTCTACACTGTAAGTGAAAATGCATGTCCTTGAGAATATAATGGAGAAAACATGTCATTTCCAATAGAAAAAAAAAGGCTAGAAATTAAGAAGGAAATCCCAGAACCAATATGCTATAAAATGTATGTCATACAAACACCGAGACATATTATAATTAAATATGCAACATATAGAGATTTTTTCCACTCAAAGAGTTGGAAAGAGAGGCCAAAAGTGACAGTACAAGGTAGGAAACACAAAAGGACTAAAAATGAATATTTCTGTAAGATATAAATCAAGGAATTCACAAAATAAGGATATTAAATATAATAACATATACCTAAAACACGGGGAGAGTAAGAAAAAGAATGGGTTCAAACATAAAAGGCCATCAACTTAATAAAAACTGCTATATGCAGAAAAAGTTCTATACAAACATAATGGTAACCATATATTAAAAATAATGTATACTAATAAATATGCTAAAGAGAAAAATATCCAAATACATCACTAAGGAAATCAGCAAAACATGAAAGAGAGAAAGGCAAGAAAGGATCAGAAAAAACTTTCAGAAACAACAAAACAAGTAATAAAATGGCAATAAATACATCTCTACCAATAATTACTTTGAATATCAAGGGACTAAACACTCCAATCAAAAGACATAGGGTGACAGAATGGATTAAAAAAAAGGCAGGGGAAGCAAGTCCCACTATATGCTGTCTACAAGAGACTCATTTTAGACCTAAGCACACATGTAGATTGAAAGTGAGGGAATAGAAAAATATCTGTTATGCAAATGGATATCAAAGGAAAGCCAGAGTGGCAATACTTAGGTCAGACTTTAAGGGGTGCCTGGGTGGCTTGGTCGTTAAGCACCAGCCTTTGACTCAGGTCATGATCCGAGGGTCCTGGGATTGAGCTCCACATTGGACTCCCTGCCTGGCAGGAAGCCTGCTTCTCCCTCTCACACTCCCCCTGCTTGTGTGCCCTCTCTTGTTATGTCTCTCTCTGTCAAATAAATAAAAAAAATCTTTTTAAAAAATGGACTTTAGGGGCACCTGGGTGGCTCAGCAGGTTAAAGCCTCTGCCTTCGGCTCAGGTCATGATCCCAGGGTCCTGGAAACAAGCCCCACGTTGGGCTCTCTGCTCAGTAAGGAGCCTGCTTCCTCCTTTCTCTCTCTCTGCCTGCCTCTCTGGCTACTTGTGATCTCTGTCAAATAAATAAATAAAATCTTTTTAAAAACTAGACTTTAAAACAAAGACTGTAACAAGAGACAAAGATGGACACTATACAATAAAAAAGGTGACAATCCAAAAAGAGGATAAAATGATTGTAAATATTTTTGCACCCAACATAGCAGCACCCAAATACATAAAACAATTAATAATAAACATGAAGGAAATATTTGATAGTAATACAATAATAGTAGGGGAATTTAACACCCCCTTACATATGTACATAAAATCAGCAAGGAAGACATGACTTTGAATGACATATCATAATATATATATTCAGAACATTCTACCCTAAAACAGAGAAGTACACACTTTTTTCAAGTGCACATGGGTCATTTTCTAGAGTAGATCACATATTAGCCCATAAAACAACCCTCAGCAAATTCAAGAATATTGAAGTCATATCATGCATCTTTTCAGACTATGATATGATACTAGAAGTCAACCACAAGAAAAGATCTGGAAACACAACAAATAAGTGGAGGTGAAATAACATGCTATTAAACAATGAATGGATCAACCAGGAAATAAAAGAGGAAATAACAAAGTACATGGAAACAAATTAAAATGAAAACACAATAGTCCAAAACCTCTAGGATGCAGCAAAAGCAGTTCTAAGAGTGAAGTTTATAACATTTTAGCAAGAATATCTCAACCTAACCTTAAATATAAAGAAACTAGAAGAAGAACAACAAACAAAAACTAAAGCCAGCAGAAGGAAGGAAATAATGAAGATTAGAGCAGAAATAAATGATACTGAAATTACATAAACAATAGAACAGATCACTGAAATCAGGAGGTCATTCCTTGAAAAAAATCAATAAAATTGATAAACCTGTATCCAATCTTATTAAGGGAAAGAAAAAAAGCTCAAATAAATAAAATCACAAATTAGAGAAGAGAAATAACAACCAATACCACAGAAATGCAATTATAAGAGAATATTATGAAAAATTGTATGCCAACGAATTGGACAACCTAGAAGAAAAGGAGAAATTCCTAGAAATATATAAGTTAACAAAACTGAAATAAGAACAGAAAATTTGAGCAGACCAATAACCAGCAAAGAAATTGAATCAATTATCAAAAATTCCCAACAAGCCAAAGTACGAAAGTACAGGACAGCTGGCTTGACAGGTGAACTATACCATACATTTAAAAAATTAATACCTGTTCTTCTCAAAATATTCCCCAAAATTGAAAATGATTGGAAAATTCCAAATTCATTCCATGAGGACAGCATTATCCTGATACCCAAACCAAATAAATACACCATTAAAAAGAGAGAACTATAGGCCAATATTCCTGTTGAACATAGATGCAAAAATCCCCAAGACAATACTAGCAACCCAAATTCAACAGTACATTAAAAAAAAATCATTCACCATGATCAAGTTGAATTTATTCCTGGGTTGCAAGAATGATTCAGTAGTCGCAGATCAATCAACATGATACATTGCATCACAAAGAAAAAGGATAAGAACCATATGATCATTCCAATAGATGCAGAAAAAAAAACATTTGACAAAGTATATCCATTCATGATAAAAAACCCTCAACAAAATAGTTTTAGAAGGAACATACGTCAATGTAATAAAAACCATATATGAAAAATTCACAGTTAACATCACCCTCAATGGGAGAAAACTGAGAGCAAGACAACATCAGGAACAAGACAAGGATGTCCACTCTCACCACTTTTACTCAGCATAGTACTGGAAATCCTAGCCACAGAAATCAGACAACAAAAAGAAATAAAAGCATCCAAATTGGTGAGGAAGAAGTAAAACTTTCATTATTTGTAGATGACATGACACTATATGTAGAAAACCAAAAACACTCCACCAAAAAATTGCCAAAACCAATAAATGAATTCAGTAAAGTCAGAAAATACAAAATCAATGTACAGAAACTCGCTGTGTTTATATACACAAATAATGAAGCAGCAGAAATTAGGAAAACAATCCCACTTAAAATTAGGAAATTAGGAAAACTATCCCACTTAAAATAGCATAAAAAATAATATACCTAGGAATAAATACATACCTAGGAAAAACACCATACAGCAAGGGCACTACTGGGTATTTACTCAAAGAATTAAGAATAAAAACAAAAACGCTAATTCAAAGGGCTACACATACCCCTATGTTAATAGCAACACAAGTGTCTATTGACTGATGAATGGATAAAGAAGTTGTGAATATACATATATATATAATCTCAGTCCATGGACATTCATCCGTAAAAGAGAATGAAATCTTACCATTTGCAACAACATGGATCTAGAGAGTGTAATGCTAAGCAAAATAGATTAGTCAGAGAAAAATAAATAAGCCGTATGACTTCACGCATATGCGAAATTTAAGAAACAAACAAGCAAAGAGAAAAAAGAGAAAGAGACAAACCAAGAAACAGACTCTTAATTATAGAGAACAAACTGATTGTTACTGGAGATGAGGGACATGGGAGAATGGGTTAAATAGGTGATGGGGATTAAGGAGTGTACTTGTCATGATGACTGCAGGGTGGTACGTGGAATTGTTTTATCACTATTTTGTACACCTGAAACATAACACTGTATGTTAACTAACTGGAATTAAAATAAAAACTGAAAAAAATAAAATGTATGTCATAAATGAAGTATTGAGTACACAGAGAAACATTATTATTAAAATGGAAGACTCATTATTAAAAGGATGCAAATTGCCCCCAAGTTGTCTATATACAAAATGCAGTTTTACTTGAAATTTTATTATGATTATTTTAAAACTTGACCGAAAATATTCTAAAATTAATCAAGATGAATAAATGCATAAAAATAATCTTAATAATAAATTAGAAAATAATTTGGGAGAATTGGAATTTGGAATTTTCTTCTCAATAATTATAACAATGTGATGCTGGCACAGGAAATGACAGACATAACAATTAAACACAGTTGAAATGTACTTATAATGTTGCTATTTTGGATATCAAGAAATAGATTTTTTTTTTTTAGTCTTTTAGAAGTGCAGCTAAAACAAATCTGTCATTGTACCCTTATTTAGAGGGTCCAAACACAAATTTCCAATACACTTATGAAGAGGTAAGTGCAGTGGAGGATGCCATTTTAACAGGGTACAGAAAAATGATGATAGACAGCGATATAGAATAATTATAAAACACATTTCCACAGTCATTTTCTTATCGAATAAACTAAGGAGAAAGGCATTAAAGATATAGGAATGCTAGGTTGGTAGAACCAGAATGTGAGGCCATTTGTGGTGCTTTACCCCCTTGGATGTCAAAATCACCTAGATTTACAGAACTTGAGATGAAAATTGTGAGAGTGTGCACCCTTTATTGAGTGAAGAAAGATGACAAGGAGTTAAATAGATAACAGTGATGAAGATGGGTGAAGAGGTGCTTTGGCTTAAACAGTAATGGAGAACCAATTTTAAGTTGGAGGGATGTGATCCAGGGCAGAGAAGAGCAAGCAAGAATTTACCTAACCTCACATCTTCATTGTCATTCATATTCGTCTTGGCCTTCCTCTTCATTTTTTTCTCTCAACTTTGTTCTTCTCCTTTTGTTCATCCCCCAACCTTTTTTTTTTTTTTTTTTTTAAATATCTGTCTACCCTAAGTTACTGATAGGTATTTTATAGTTTTGTATAAAATATAACTTGTCCTGCCTCAGAGAACCCCAGTTAACTCACTTGGGCCTCAAAACCTTAATCTCTTGACTTTTCAATTTGCCTTATAATGATTAAAATGTTTATTAGCCCAATCAGAAATAAACTAATGGCAAATATTTCAGCTGATATATAACTGTTGAAAGGAAGCAAACTTCTTAATATCCAAATTTAATATGAGGTGTGATATTACCACCCTAATATATGTATTGATATTAGTAGTGCAAAAATATAATTTTGGCTTAAGTTCATGAAGATAGATGTATTGCTATGTGTGTGTGTTGTGCATATTTATAGGTTTTCACATAGGAACCTTTTATAATTACCAAAATTTAGCTTTATCTACCCTATTATCTTTATTTCATTTTTTAAAATTTAACTTTTTTAAAAAAATTTTTAAAGATTGTATTTATTAGAGAGAGAGAGCAGGAATGGAGGAAGGGACAGAGGGAGAGGAACAAGCAAACTCCCACTTAATGCAGAGCCTGACATGGGGCTTGATCCCAGGACTCCAAGATCATGATCTGAACTGAAGTCAGATGCTTAACCAACTAAGCCAACCAGGTGCCCCTTAATTTAACATTTTAGTGTATGGCTTTGAGATGCTGACAGGTAAAGTATTTCACTGTAAAACATGTACAAAGTGGATAATTCGAAGTGTTCACAAACATAATAGATACAAAGTTAATAAGATTAACTGAGATAAAACAGAATAACAAATAGTAATTTCAATTATATTTTGTCAAAGATTATTTATAGCAGTTGTTTATTTATTTGACCATCAGTTTATTTAACATTACCTGGTTACTAAAAGTACATGGGGTAAAGTAAACAAGGAACAGACTTACAATTTAGATAAAATTCACAAAAATTCTGTTTACTAATCTAGAAAAGAATGGGCTATTCTTTAGACTGTATACATAATAACTGACTGCGTTGACTCGTCCCTAAAAGCCAGCACTCTGAGCAAACCCCGTCTCTCCCTGGCTCCATGCCTGGAGGATAGACCCCAGTACAGAGTGTTCTTCATCTCCTTAAGCAAATTTCTTAATATCCAAATTTAATATAAGGTTGATATTACCCACCCTAATATATCTATTGATACTGGTAGTGCAAAAATATCATTTTGGCTTTATCAGTAGGGCGGAGGGGGACTCTCTTATATAGAGATTAAGGTAATTTAAGCTTATCTGCAGTAAATAGGGTCCATCGAATAGTAAACGTTAAAGTATAAAGATTCTTGTTCAAATATACATTACTTCTCTCATAGGAATACAATCTCCTTAGTGGTCAAAAGAGTCTAGATCTCACCTCTTTGGAAAGGAGGTGATTTAGAATATAACATTCAGAGGTAAATGGGATTGTGGAAATTATTCAGAGCAGATCAATAATTTGTGGAAACTGTGAGCCACAAGACTTGAAACGACTTCCTCAAAGTCACACAGCATAAACTTGGAAGAGATAAAAAATATATATATAATATTATATATAATATATAATATAATAATATAAATATAATATATATATAATTAGTATCTTAAACACCAAGAAATAAATAATTCAAACATAGTGATCATCATATAATTCTTATAATAACTAAAATCAAAGCCTAGGAAATAAAGTAATGTAGACTATAAAGAGTGTAATAAAGCAAAAGGTAATGAGAAAAATACAGAAGGATATTCTGTTTTGGAGGTATGGAATCTTGCATCTACTCTTAAAGGAAATTATTGCTTATAGGTCAAGATAGAGTATTTTCATTAAGCTAAAATGAAAAGTAATATGATATAGTCAATTTTTATGTTGCAACATGCCGGTTTTTACTGAAGTTTACTGAAGTTTTTACTAAAGTTCTCAGACTAGGAGGATATATAATAGCATGCTCTTGATTTGTCATATGAAATTGTAATTTGTGTTATAAATGTTTCTGCCCTCAAATCAAAGGCAAACATGATGCTATAAAGAAGGATAATTAGGGAATTTGAGCTTTTTGAAAAGCATCATGAGTTAAGTACATAGGCTCTGATAAAACTACCCAGTTCAAAATTCTGTCCATTATTCACTACATTTATGTCTTGATTGCACATAAAATAATTTAGATAATTTGAATTCAGATTATGATTTCAGATCCTTTGAATTCCTCTAGGGAGAAATATTTTAATGACATTATGCACCTCACCCATCTTCCATTTGGCAAGTTCCAGATTTACATTATCTTTTTTTTTCAAAGATTTTATTTATTTATTTGACAGAGAGAGATCACAAGTAGCCAGAGAGGCAGACAGAGAGAGAGGAGGAAGCAGGATCCTGGCTGGGCAGAGAGCCTGATGTGGGGCTCGATCCCAGGACCCTGAGACCATGACCTGAGCCGAAGGCAGAGGCTTTAACCCACTGAGCCACCCAGGTGCCCCCAGATTTACTTTATCTTTTAAGGTATTTTATATCATCATCCCCACCAGTAGTGACCTCTCACTCATTTGAATTCCCTTTTCATGCTTCTCCTTCTACATTTCTTGTGAAATGTACAATAAACCACTTCCTAGTGTAATTATGTATACAGATAAGGTTTCTACCTTTTACCCTGTAAGATCCTTGAGAACAGTGATTGTGATTAATTTGTATGTACTGTATAGGTCTGAACTCAGTTCCTTCTATGAAGATGAAAGCCCTATAAGAATTTAGTGGATGAATATTCTCTCAAAACATTTACAGTCTGAACTACATAGATCTCATTTGTGGATTGATTTTCCTTGTGTTCTAATAATTGCATTTGAATAGAACTTGTCTCAATTGTCTATTTTATATGTCCAATCATCTATTATAACAGCTCAGAGTAGGCTTTCAATCAAAATGGAGTATACGTTAAGTTTTCAGGGAAAGCATGTTGATAATTTCCAAAAGTAATCAGCAGTCATCCTTAGTTTGATTTCTTCCTTTCATCATTGCCAATCAGAAATCAAATTATTTCCCTCTAATTTTTTTGATGTAAAAAACAGAGTTTAAATAATTTTCACTTTAGTTGTAAGTTTACACAACCAGAATTATTAAAAGTTTAATTTATCTACATGATATACCTAATTATAAGTGTTGATTTGATTTTGGTCTCAAGATTTTCTGATATGAATTCAGGCCATGGCTTCAGCAAATATTCACTTGAACTTCAAACTCAGGAAAAATAGCTAAATATTTGACCTTGTACTAAAAAAAGAAACCAGGATCATAGAGCAAAAAATTACCTCCATATAGTATTCATCCTCTACTGCTTCCCACTGTCATATATTATAAGGTTTCCATTTTCTTTTTTTTTTTCTTTTGGCTGTGCCTATGTAATTTCAGAAAGAGATAGCTAAAAATTAAAAGTTTATTCAGATAGCATTATAGATTAATTGCAAGGCTTAAGATTGTTTTTAAATTGACCTTCTCAGGGTGCCTGGTTGGCTCAGTGGGTTAAGCCTCTACCTTTGGCTCAGGTTGTGATCTCAGGGTCCTGGGATGGAGCCCGGCAATGGGCTTTCTGCCCAGCAAGGAGCCTGCTTCCCACTCTCTCTCTGCCTGCCTCTCTGCCTACTTGTGATCTCTCTCTGTTAAGTAAATAAATAAAATCATTAAAAAAAATAAATTGACCTTCTCTAAACTCTCTTTCAAGATGTATAATTATATATTTAAACAGTTTTTGTTTTTTATTTAAAGTGAATATGACCAAAGCAGTTGTTCACATAATACCATCAATGAAGTATTTACTTTTGTGTGAAAAAAATTAGTTTTGCAAATCACCTCATATTTCCTATAAGAAACCATATATAACCATCTTTATTATTCACAATTGCTCTGTATCAGTATAATATTCCTTTCTCTAAAGTACAGCATAATGGGTGATGTATTAGTATTGAACCAATTTTCCAGTCAAATGAGTATGCTTAGAAGAGAGCTAATAGAAGTCTCAGTAATAATAATACAGACAATTCATAGTACAGAAGGGCCTATTAGTCTGTAGCATTGTGGTTTTGATATATTTCACTACTAACCTTTAAATTAATTTGTTGTTCTGCTTGTATCAATGTATTCTAAATCAGGCTAGATTCATTGATGCTAAAAAAGTATTATGATGTAATACAAAGCAACGTAATAATCAACATTGTATTTTCAGTCACATTAATATAGAGTGAGATTAAAACCATAATTAATATTCATGAAATAAATAAGCTCTTGTAAAATTATAAATATATAGGCATTAGGGTATTTCTATAAAATATATCTGCTTTCACTGAAAGTTCATAGTCATAAATACTAATGATTTTGGGGAAATATGTGTATATGTGGAGATATATATTAAACAAAATGAAGTAAATAATTTTGTTTTTCCATGACTGTTTACATCGATTTATCTTTGTTCTTTCTTTCCTTCTGAAACTAAGAATATTTTATTCAATAGCTACAGTGCATTTTTTTATTTTAAAATATATTTAGCATAAATTAATTCCATTGCTGTAGTGTGCAAAACAATAGGTTAGAGCTGCAAGGAAACATAAATGTATAGATGCAGTACCTTCCACTTCTTTTTTTTAAGATTTTATTTATTTATTTGACAGACAGAGATCACAAGTAGGCAAAGAGGCAGGCAGAGAGAAAGGAGGAAGCAGGCTCCCCGCTGAGCAGAGAGCCTGATGTGGGGCTGGATCCCAGGACCCTGGGATCATGACCTGAGCCGAAGGCAGAGGCTTTAACCCACTGAGCCACCAAGGCACCCCAGTACCTTCCACTTCTTAATCTTATGTCTAGTGGGAAGGAAGGCAGAGACTCATTTCCATAATGTAGGATAATAAACTATGTTGAAGAAAGGGAAGTGGAACTGGTACCATCTACTGTACTAGTTTGCTAGTAACTAGACTGCCACAATGAAGTGCCACAAACTGAGTGGCTTAAACAACAGAAATTGATTATGTCACAGTTCTGGAGGCTAAAAGTCTGAAATCACAAAGTGTTGTCAAGGTAGTTTTCTTCTGCAGGCTAGAAGGGAGACTGCCTCATCCCTCCCTCCTACGTTCTGATGTTTAGCTGACCATCTTTGACTATAGATACATCACTCCAATCTCCAGTCTTACATTTCCATGGTGTTCTCCCTTTATCTCTTCAGATCATCCTCCATCTGTGCAGTCTGTCTATGTGTGTGAATTTCCCCCTTTTTAAAAGATAGCAGTCATATTGGATTAGGATCCATCCTAAGGACCTCATTTTAAATTGATTAACTCATGACTATTCCATTTCCAAACATTTCCTATTTCCACAATTTCGACAATTTTTGAGGAGATAGAATTCAACTCATAACAGCTATCCATATTTTGTTTCTGTTTCCTTTGGGATTTCAGTACTGCTTGGTTATACCGGGTCAGTTTGTGACCTGACAATAATCTATTGACATGAGGGATAAAGAAGCCTTTGGGAAGTAAGCTGAACATCTAGGAAAACAAAGTAGGCATACCAAACTTAGTTTTTCTCTCTGACTTCCTAATTAACTGCCAAGCAGCCCTGAAACCAAGAGGTTTCTTGTGTGTTAGTATTAGCCTGGAATAAAGTTCCTGTGTGGAATCCTGAGTGACCTGATTCCTGTTTCCTTTTTAGGCAGAGAGAGTTGTGAGGTCCAAGTAAATTACGCTCTTTCCTAACAAAACAGCAGAGGTGTCAAAGGCATGTATCAGCACCCACAAGAAAAGAAAAAATAAAACACTGTCTAATGCTAGCCTATTCAATCCGAGGTTAGGTATGTGTGAGTCTAAGAAAGGGAACAGTGTACAGGTATTTGTTGGAGATATCACAGGTTCAGTTCCAGACCACAACAATGAAATGACTATCACAATAAAGAGAATCAAATGATTTTTTTTTGTTTCCTAAACCATATAAAAGTTATTTTTACATTATAGTCTATTAAGTGTGCAATAATACTATGTCTAATATATATATATATGTATATATATATATATATATACCCTAATTTAAAAATACTTTATCACTAAAAAATGCCAACCTTTATCTGAGCTATCAGCAATTTGTAATCCTTTTTGCTCTTGGAGGTTTTGCCTTGATGTGGATGGCCACTGACTGATCAGGGTGATGGTTGTTGAAGGCAGGGGTGGCTATGGCAATTTCTGAAAATAAGGCAACAACGAAGTCTGCCACATCAATTGATTCTACTTTTCATGAATGATTTCTCCAAGGCATGTGATGCTGTGTGCAAACATTTTACCCATTTCTTCCCAAACCCTGCTGCTCTTTTATTGACTAAGTTTACATAATACGCTAAAGCCTTTGTCATTACAACAATCTCCATAGCATTTTAACCAGGAGTATATTCCATCTCAAGAAATCACTATCTTTGCTCATCCATAAGACGCATCTCCTTATCCATTAAAGTTGTGTCATAAGATTGCAGAAATTCAGTTCCATCTTCAAGCTCTACTTCTCATTCCAGTTCTCTTCCTATTTCCACCACATCTGCAGTTACTTCCCCTACTGAAGTCTTGAACTCCTCAACGTCATCCATAAGGGTTGGAATCAACTTCTCCCAAATTCCTATCGTGTTGACATTCTGACCTCTTCTCAATGGAATCTAGAATGGTGAATCCTTTTGAGATTTTCATTTTACTATGACCAGATCCATCAGATGAATCACTGTCTATGGCATCTATAGACTTATGAAATGTATTTCTTAAGTAATAAGACTTGAAAATCAAAGTTACTTCTTGATCCATGGGCTGCAGAATATATGTTGTGTTGGAACGCAAACAACATTTAGTTCATTGTATATCTCCATCAGAGCTCTTGGGTGACTAGGTGCATTATCAATGACCAGTAGAATTTTGAAAGGAATTTATTTATTTATTTATTTATTTATTTATTTATTTTAGCAGTAGGTCTCAACAATGGGGTTAAAATACTCAGTAAACCATACTGTCAACAGGTATGCTGTCATCCACGCTTTGTTGCTGCATTTGAAGAGTGCAGGCAGAGTAGATTCAGCTTAATGCTGAAGAGCCCTAGAATTTTCAGAATAGTTAAGTGAGCATTGGCTTCCACCTAAAGTCACCAGCTACATAAGACCCTAAAAAGAAAGTCAGCCTTTTGAAGCTTTGAACCCAGGCATTGATTTCCACTCTCTCAAAGTCCTAGATGGCATCTTCTTCAAAGAGAAAACTGTTTAATCTCCACAGAAAATCTGTTGCTCAGTGTAGTTACCTTCATTTATTATCTAAGACAGATCTTTCGGATAATTTGTTACAGCTTTGTCACCACTTGCTGCTTCACCTTGCACTCTTATGTTACGGAGTTTGCTTCTTTCCTTACTTCTTTTAAGTCTTTATTTAAATTCTAGTTAGTTGGGCACCTGAGTGGCTCAGTCATAAAGTGTCTGCCTTCGGCTCAGGTCATGATCCCAGAGTCCTGGGATCAAGCCCCACATCAGGCTCCCTGCTTGGCTGGAAGCCTGCGTCTCCCTCTCCCATACCCCTTGCCTGTGTTCCTTCTCTCGCTGTCTCTCTCTGTCAAATAAAATATTATATATGTGTATATATAAGATATATTTTAATTAATTAATTCCAGTAAGTTAATATACAATGTAATATCAGTTTTAGGTGGACAATATAGTATTCAGTACTTCCATACAACAACCCGGTACTCATCACAAGTGCCCTCTTTAATCCCCATCACCTATTTAACCCATTGCCCACCCCACTTCCCCTCTGGTAACCATCAGTTTTTTCTTTATAGTTCAGAGTCTATGTCTTTATGTAAACCTCATGAACCAGCCTCAGATGGCTTCCAACTTTTCTTCTACAGCTTCCTCACCTCTTTCAGCCTTCATGGATTTGAAGAGGGTTAGGGCCTTGATCTGGATTACAGATTAGGCTCTGGTTTAAGGGAATGTTGTGGCTGATTTGATCTTCTATCCAAACCACTAAAACTTTTCTCTGTATGAGCAAAAAGACTATCTCACTTTATCATTTGTATGTTCATGGAATAACACTTAATTTCCTTCAAGAACTTTTCTTTTGTCTTTATAACTTGGCTAGCTAGCACAAAAGGCCTGGTGTTTGGCCTATCAGCTTTTGACATGCCTTTCTTACTAAGCTTTATCTTTTTTAGTTTTTGATTTAAACTGAAAGATATGCACACTTCCTTTCACTTGAACACTTAGAGGCCATCGTAGGGTTATTAATTGACCCAATTACAATATTGTATCTCAGGGAGTAGGGAGACCTGAGGAGAGAGAGAGAGAGATGGGGGAACAGCCAGCTGGTGGAACAGTCAAATGTATGCAACATTTATTAAGTTCGTCATCCTTTATGGGCACAGTTTGTGGTATCTCAAGTCAATTACAACAGTAACATCAAAGATCACTAATCAGAGATCACCATAACACATATAGTAATAGTGAAAGATTGAAATATTGTAAGAATTACCAAAATTCTTTGACATGACAGAGACATGGTGTATGAAATACTGTTGGGAAAATACCAATAATAGACTTACTTGATGCAGGGCTACCACAGACCTTCAATTTGTTTAAAAAAAAAAAAGGCAATATCTGCAAAGTGCAAAAAAATGAAATAAAAAAAGATAAAGTATGTTGTGTATCAAAAGATTGCTTTGCTTACATTTTGAAACTCAGATTGTGTTTTACTCACTCAAACTTGATATTACTGGGACTATCTCTTTTTTGCATTCAGTGAAAGAAATGTGTTTTAATTTTATAATTAGAACCTTGACAGGAACACTTGTTTTGGCTCACTTCTCCTACTCAGTTTCCAAGGCCCAATTCAAATGCTGCCTTCCTTATAAAATTGCCCCTGCCTCTTCTTTAACAAAAGTATGTGCTACCTATTTGATCTTCTCATGGCACTCTATTTATATGGGTTACTTTTGTTTTGTTTTGTTTTGTTTTTTATTTATCTCTCCCAGAAGAGTATTATCTTGCTGAAGATAAAGAATGTTTCAAATGTCTCTTTAAATACCTAGTGCCTAGAATAGGGGCTAATAAATACTGAATAAATATTTGCTGAGTGAATAAAGACATAAATGAATTAACCTTCACCACAAAATAACAGAGATAATGATGGAATAAAAAAAAAAACCTGCAATATATTTCCATTTATTCTTTTCTTCCTGTTTTTAAATAGTAGTTGTAAGATGAATAATAGTACACAGTTTAAACCCAATAATAGTACATGATAAAACTCTCTGATGTATAAATATATACATGTACATGACTACACATATGCATTTAGAAAATCTCAACACCTGTTAGTTATTGCACAAGCAATGTCACTCCCTGTTGCAGAATTTGCCATGTATCATCATATTTCAAGTCAGCCATATAATCTATATGAGGGAATTCAGCAGTGATACATAAATATTTCTGTATTGGAAAAATGGTTATGCTTGTACTATGCTATAGGTGTATTTATATAGGATTCTGAACACTGATTTTTTTAAATAGGTGGAAGAAGCAAAAATAATGTTAATTCACATGAACACGTTATATGGTTTTAAATGATTACAAATGTCTTATTAACAGTCATAATGTTGTCTACCTTACCATATGGTGTTGGGCAGATGCGTCCTCAATACTTTTATCTGAGAGCAGGTGAATGTTATGCTATTCATCACATTTTACATATGCAGGTAGCTCATGCTATTGATTCTGTGATGGATACATGTTCTAACATGGGCAGTTTGAAATAAGCAGTACTTCCCCTTCAGCCTTACAGACGTGATAATAAATCCAACTGAGCTTTCTGCAGGGTCTGTCATCCCCATGCACTGTTAAATATTTTAAACATGAATCCTCTTCAGTGACAGGAGATGTGAATCTCACAGAACCAGATCATTGTTAACATTTCTAAAGTGCTTGGAGGTTCCTTTGAGATAAAAGAAATGTTATAAATATTGTTATGATTATCTTTTTTTTTTTCCTTTGAGAGAGAGACTGTTATTCACACAGTATACCTTTTTTATTTTTTCCTCCTGGAAAATATTTGTCATGTTGATGCATTCTCCAGTCATAGTCAATGAAGAAAAATGTTTGCATCTCTTTCTCCACAAACTATGGGTGGGGAGAGACTTCAAATTGAATTAAGAACACATCAGTGAGTTCCAAATAAATGACTCAGCCTGAAGGCTGAAGTGTTACCTTTTATTCTACGGCCTCTAATTGACACAAAGTGTCTGTAGAGTAAGTCATAAAACACAGACTGTGCAATAGTGGAATATTTTATTATAATGAAGGATCATTATTTTTTTACAGTCAAAATTGAAGCTCAAACACCCTGATCATTAAGCAACATTACATATATTCAGTTGAAGAATAAGATTTTGGGCTAGGAGCCCATTTTAATAGGATTTAATAACATAGTATTTATTGTTTCCTGAGTTCAAAGAGACTGAAAACCTCTCATAATGAATTTTATATTATTTTTGTTCTTTTGGACTTGTCGACAGTAAGAAATTGTCTAAAGAAAATTATAAAATGTTTTAGATTTAGGGAGGAGAACAATAAAATGATCTGGTCCAACAAAAAATTTAAGAGGTGATAATACTAGTAGTTATACACACTACCTACAATATGTAGGACTTATCTTGCTAAACTACTACAGTGCAATCAAGCCTGCAAATCTTTCAGAGCAGTAATATTGCTAACAATTCAAGGTATTTCTCACTATAAGATATTTTAATATTCTTAATGAAAAAAAACCCTTACTTAATATAAACGATGTTGAAAACTTAAGACATGAAAATAGATGAATTCAAACGAATACTTGATTCTGGATGTGTAAGCAGCTGGCATGATTTTCTACCTATCATTTCATACTAGCTAAAGTTTTATTGGGAAAATTTCACAGTAGGTTAAGGAATTCAGTTAGGATATTCTTTATTCTAATCATTACAAGTGAAGTAAATGTGATCAAGATATAATTTCAGAATATAGCCTTTTATCCTTAGTTGTGTTAAATTTTAACCTGTATAGCTTTTATGAGCCACAGAAACAATTAATTATCATTCTAAAGGCAGCTTTAGAAATTCTGGTTTGAAAAAAAGGTTATATTTGTGTTGTCATAAATAAAATTCAAAACAACATAAAAAGAGGGGGAAAATATGTCATCACCTCCATAGCTTGTTTACATCATCATATTTCTGGTTCTCTTATAATTTCCTCTATCCCTCACATTTTTCACTATCCAAGTTGTGATTCTTTGGTTAAAACTCAGATATATTTTACAATGACATTATTTGTCTAATGTGTGAGACTTTGGTAAGCTATGCTTTCAGTCTCTAGATTACTGTTTTTTCAACCATCCCTATCCTCTGGGTTCTTTTCAGTTCTAAAATTCCATGAGATCTCGGTGACACTATGCCATAGAAACAATTCTGAATTAGAATTAAATGGATCTAGTATAAGGATAGACTCATGCCAACAATAATGATGAGTTACTATTTACATATACATGCCATATACATATATATTTAAATATATAAATCTCTTTCTACATATAAATATGCTCTGTGTAGGTTGCTATACACACACACACATACCTCACACACATATTTACATTTAAATTCCAAGAATATACATTTATATTTCAAATATATATTCATATATATGCATATATATTCCACATGATCCACCCAAATAGTTTTGGGAACCCTGTAAATGAGATTTCAGATTTCATAATAAAGATAATTTGGGAGGAAAGGGGAACATATGAGCTAAATTAACCATCTGGGGAACTTGTAGAAATATTGGGAACTAATCCACCAAGCAGGGCACTGGAAAAGCTCTGACCACTAAGCCCCAGGAACCATGGTTGGTGCAGGTGAGCAGTGGAGAACAGGATTAGCTGAAGGTATATATATATATATATATATATATATATATATATATATATATATGGTAACAGATTCTTATATGGCACCTCCATCATGTTATCCTCACATTGCATCTATAACCATCCTATACTATACCTCTCCCCTCTATCCCCAGTCAATACCTAAAACACATTTATTGTTTTCTAGAGTATGAACCCAGAAAAACACTAGTCTTTTTCTCTAAAGAAATTGAATAAGATTTGTACATACCCAAATACAATGCTTCTTGTGTTGACATTTTCTGGAAAAAATTAAACTTTCTTTTATTCAAGTGATATCTGTAGTGTCTGCAGCTTGGCAATTTAACAGGATGTAAGAAAATTTAAAGAAAAAAGGCTTCAAACATCAAAGATATATTTTTAACCTAGAATTACTTATCTTCCCAAGGCATAAGTAAATGTTGAGGAAAAAGTTTACAAATGTACAAAGATGGGAAAATTTACCTACCATGTTCCATATTTGGAAATTCTTTGAAGATGTACTTCAGGAAAATAAATTTGGAAATCAAGAAATAGGAAAACATGGGTCTTGGGAATGATGTCTATAATGCAGTGTGGCCCAGATATGGTATTCCAGATGAGAGCTCTGGAACAGACCTGAAGAGTAACCTACACAGTACAGGAAGGTGTGACAGATGTAGGAAAAGCATCTTGAGAAATTAAAAAAAAAAAAAAGACTATTGCATGTTATGTCTAAGAGATTTAAAATTTAAGAGTGTGACAATGGCAAGTAATGCCCCCCAAAAAAAAGAAAGAAAAAAAAAAGATTTAAAAACTCTATAGAAAAACTATGAAAAATAATTACTAGAGATCATGTCTCAGTGATTTTTTGTGACCCTAGTAAAATGCTCTATTTAGTGGCATGAATGTAGAACATGTATTATTTTGCTGGGGCTCATAATAAAATACCACAGTCTGGATGAATTAAACAACTGAAATCTATTTTCTCACAGTTCTTGATGCTGAAGTCCAATATTTAGATGTTGTATGAGTATCTTCTAATGCCTATCTCCTTGGCTTGCAGTTGATGTTTTGCTTTTGTTTTTATTTATTTACTGTGTCTTCCATGATCTTTTCTGTGTGCATGCACATCCCTCATGTCTCCTTCTGTGTCCAAATTTCTTATGATAGGCACATCAATCAGATTGGATTAGGGCTCATCTTCATGGCTTTGTATTAAAATAATTAACCTCTTTTTTTTTTAATTTTATTTATTTGTAGAGAGAGAGGGAGAGAGAGCGAGCGAGCACAGGCAGACAGAGTGGAAGGCAGACAGAGTGGCAGGCAGAGGCAGAGGGAGAAGCAGGCTCCCTGCCGAGCAAGGAGCCGGATGTGGGACTCGATCCCAGGACGCTGGGATCATGACCTGAGCCGAAGGCAGCCGCCCAACCAACTGAGCCACCCAGGCGTCCCAATAATTAACCTCTTTAAAAGAATATCTTTAAATACAATCATATTCTGAGAAACTGGGGTTCAGATTTCAATACATGTATTTTAAGAGGAATAAAATTCAATCCAGAAGAAACTTTTTAGCAAATAAAATGTAATCCTCACACATTATCATAAATTAATAGCTCTAAGGCTTTAAGTCATTTTATGGTCAAAGCTTAGAAGATTTTTTGTTTGTTTGTTTCCACGAGTAGCATTATACTCTTAAAAATAGGATATCACAAGATATTACAAGATAGATGAAAATGACAATGAATAATATGAAAATAATAGAAAACCTAAAATGTATACCAGCAGATATTGACTAAGAGAGGATTAATTAAAACATGATTTTCATATTGAAGAGTAAATGGGTAATTTCTGTGGTGATGAATCAATAAACAAAATGTAATATTTTACGTGGAGTTTTGAAATAAAATAAAAAATAAAAGCAACAAATTTTAATATGACAGACTAGCGTGAGATTGAGAATAGGAAAACGTAGGGTAAGACATTTATTTATATCAAAAACACTTCTAAACATTTTGAATCATTGCTGTGCAACAGTGATCAATATAGCAAATAGTACTTACTATTGTTAGCATTCCATCATTATATAATATATGACTAGAGTTTACTCTGGGCACATATTATTCTAATTTTATCAGCCATCATTTTGGATTTAAAGTGTGTTAAGCTTTACTAGACATGGATTTAGTTGTCTAAGTTTCCAAAAATGTTTTCAAAAACAACAAAAAATATGACATTTAAATGAAAACAAACAAAAAATTACACAAAATAGTATTTAATTTGCCTTGGCACGCTTAAAAACTTGGCTTCCATGATTATTTCCTAGGAAAATCTAAGGATTAGTAATGGCGAATATTTCACAACATAACTAAATGCATTTTATTATAGTGTTTATTTATTTATTTTGTTTGTTTGTTTTATTTCAAATCCAGTGTAGTTAACATACAGTGTTATATTAGTTTCAGATGTAAAATATAAGCATTCAACAGTTTTATACATTCATCAGTGTTCATCAAGATAAGTGTGCTCTTAATCCCCATCACCTGTCTCACCCAAACCCCACCCACTTCCCCTCTGGTAACCAACAGTTTGTTCATCATAGAGTTTATTTTTTGGTTAAAAAAATGATGATTTGGGCATCTGTGAGGCTCAGTTCATTAAGCATCCAACTCTTGATTTTAGCTCAGGACATGATCTCATGGTTGTGGGATCAACATGGCTTGGGGCTCCACTCCGAATGGAGCCTGCTAGGGAGTCTCTCTCTCCCCCTATCCTTCTGCCCCACCCTACCCTCCCCAGCTCTCATGCATGCTATTTCTCTATATATAAAAGAAAAAATGATTAGATTATTATCATGAGCAACTTTAATTTTTTAAAATATTTTTTCTCTTAGTGTTTAATTTGTACTATATTCTGTTCTCTACCTCCTTGAAGTCTTCAATAGTTTAAAATTTGTATTACATTACTTAAGTCTTAAAACTCTCCAAATATTGTTTTCATATTTTAAATTCATAGGTTATCATATCCTAGTTATATAATATCTGAGGTAAAGTAGTTTAATAAATAGGATTATAGAATTAAAATAAAAAACATAAATCATTTATAGCTTAGATATATTCTGTTTGAGATATTCATTTAATTTAGTGGTCTAAGTTAGGAAAAGTTAATTCATAATAACCACATTTCATATTGTTTAAGCCCAGTTCCTCCTAACTACCCATCCTCATATCAAACTGCTCTTGTCTTACTTTGTGCCATTTGCAAATATATGAAATTTCTTATTATTGAGAAAGAATTTTCAGATTCATTTTTTTCATTCATTCATTTGTTTATATTAACACTACTGATCTCTCTTTAGTGATCTTTTGTTTCTCTTTTTATAGAAATACAGGAAGTACCAACACTTGCATTGTATGAGCAGGTTAATTTGAGGATCAATACACTATCTGTTGGTAGCACTGCCACATCCTTGGTATAAAATATATGCTTCCCTTTCTTTAACAATGTAACAGATGCAGTTTTTGTCTTTACATTTGGAGTATACTACTCCAAACCCATTAAATTTTCACTGATTTAAGCTGAAAATCTTAAAGTTCTTGGCAACCCCCCTCATCATTTAATTTCACCTTTGTCTATGTCCTAGCCCTTCACCTTTATAACAAGCATTTACTTGCTTCCCTTTCCTTTCTCTTTCACGTACCAAACTTCCCAGTAACTTTTTTCTTTTTTTAAGATTTTATTTATTTGTCTGAGAAAGAGAGAGAGAGCATGAGCAGTGGCAAGGGATAGAAGGAGAGGGAGAAGCAGGCTCCCCACTGAGCAAGGAGCCAGACATGGGGCTCCATCCCAGGACCTGAGGATCATGACCTGAGCTCAAAGCAGATGCTGAACTCACTGAGCCACCCAGGAGCTCCTCCCAGTAACTGTTGATTCATACCTCAGTGAACCTTAAGTCATACCACCCAACCTTGTATTTCAAAATTAATTACTAGAGGAATTTTAAAATAAATTGCAAAAAAAAACAGGAGAAAAAGGGAGGCAAGAAAAGATGAAAAAGAAAGATAATGAGTGGAGAAGGGAGAAGAAAAAGAAAGAGTAGGAGAGAAAAGTTAAGAGAGAGAGGTGGAGATTATAGTAGACAGATTGTCTCCAGTTGTTGAAAAGCAAGTTCTTTTCACCTCAGCCTTGAGTTTCACAAGGTATTGCCAAGAATGTAGCCCTAGTGTTGAATAGAAAAGTTACAGTTTCTATAAAACAAACATCTGTATCTTCATATTTTTATCTGTTCAATTAAATATTAGTGGTGAGTCAAACAGTTTGAGTAAATCTCCGAAATACCATGATAGAAAGGAATTCAATTTTCTATTGTTGTAGGTTAGAACTAACTTCAAATTGCAACAAGTAGAAGATTACAGTGGGGGCAATCAAACACAGGCAAAGTATTAATCGAAGGGCACTTTCAGGGGCAAGAAAAAGCCACCTTATAATGTGAGGTCATTTGCATTGGGATACATTTGTTCACACCATTGAATTGCCCATCCCATTATATATTACTTTCAGTAATTTAGGTTCACTGGAGCAGAGAAAGAGTTAGATTGACAATGATAGCAACCCAAAAGAGATGATTGTTTCTGTTTCCCATTTTCAGGCTTCAGTTCTTATGAAGAGAATTATGAATTATAATGAAAAGTTAACAGTTAATCATGATAGCAATGCCTTAGTGTCTCATTCTCCCACCTAAATGTTCTATTTTGGTTCAAAAAAATGGAGGATGACAGGCATTTTTATATTGACATTTTGTTTCCTTAATGATTATTTCTTTTACTTTAAAAACACATTTTTTATATTCTCCAATGCTTTCACAATTTCAACTATGGATTACAGAAAAAATGGGAAGCAAACCATACTGCCTTAACTCATCTTGATCTTCAGCATCATATGTTACAGTTCTATGCAGTTAAAAAAATGGAGGAAGAAAAGGGAAAAAAATGTAAACACCTGGATCCATTTTCTTAGAAGGCCTTTAGACTTCCATCTAGATGTTAAATGAACTGATGTACTTGAAAGGAAACTCTGACAGAAACTTTTAGATAGCAAGACATAGGATTTGTAATTATGAAAAATTACTGATTTAGAGTAGTTTGAAACATTGTTAAATATAGGAATTGTTGCTTGTGTTAGTCTAAGAAATAAAGGTCCTGCTACACACACACACAAACACACACACACATTATACTTATAATTTTATGTAGTTTACAGTTATACATTTCATATATTTTGTAAATATATTACATATAGGTAATAAATATTATATGTATTAGCTATGTGAAAGGATATATTTGAAGGAAATATATTTATTTGAAAAGAATATATTTGAAAGGAATATATATATTTGAAAGGAAACTCTAAGGGAAAGTTTTAGATGCCAAGACATAGGCTTTATAATTATGAAAAATAGCTGACTCAGGTTGGTGAAGTTAGTAATATTGTTAAATACAAGAAGTGAGAAACAGTTTTAAATACAGGAATTTCTGCTTGTGTTGGCCTAAGAAGTAAAGGCTCTGCTCTATATATTATATATATATTGTATATATAATATACATAGACACACACAAAATTATGTTTTGTTTATAGTTTTATATAATTATACAATTGATGTATTATATATATATATTTATAAATATTTATAAATATACAATATATAAATATATAATACATATTTTATAAACATATATACAACTGATATATTTTATACATATAAGAAAATATATGTTTATAATTATACAATTGATATATTTTATACATATGGATTTACATATATGACTATGTTAATGTATACTTTGATACTCTTATTTTATGTATGTTGGTATACCTTTCAGATAATAACATCACTGTATTTTTCCTTTCTAGTAGTTAGAGCAATGTTTGTTTGTTTCTCTGCTTATTTCCTCTAAATGCCTTGGTAGTTCCCCATATTCACACTAATTGTATTAATATTGTTCCCACAGAAAGTGATAAATACATGGTAAAATGACCATGCCTGATAAAATAAAAATGAATAAAGTATTTTTGTAGTATTTTTAGCATTCTGCCTAAAAATATTACAAGTGAACAACCTTATTTAAGTGTAACAGGATTGTTATTCTGTAACATTCTTGGAGAAGGAGAACTACTAGAGGAATTCCCAGAAGTTAGGAGCACAGAGGTTAACTTAAAAAATTATATGCTGGGTCAACTGGGTGGCTCAGTCAGATTAGCATCTGACTCTTTATTTCAGCTCAGGTCATGATCTCAGGGTTGTGAGATCAAGCCCCTCCTTGGGCTCTGGGCTGGATGTGGAACCTGCTTAAGATTTTTCTCTCCTTCTACCCTTCTCCACTTGCACACACACACACACACACACACACTCTCTCTCTCTCTCTCTCTCTCTCTTTCTCATATATATATATGTGTGTGTGTGTGTGTGTGTGTGTGTGTGTGTGTATACATATGACATATTGCATAGGTAAATAGAACAGAAACAAGAATCAGCTTTCTGGTTTTCCATTTTAATCACCAAAGGGTGAATGAACAAAGGACATAAGTATGAGCCAATTTAAACTAATCCTCCAAGCTAAACATAAACAGAGATTGTACTAATGACAATATACTATTTTGATCATCTATATATTTTGTGAATCTAGAGATGCTGCCACAGCCAAAAACTTGTAATGATGTTCCCTCCAGTAGGATAGGTGAGGTTAAGTGCATCCAAAGAATGACATTTTAGTAGCATAAGGAATTTGGGGATCTATATAAAATTAATGATTTGATAGCTGTTAAATTCAACTCATGATTGATTATTACATGTATCTGCATGCAATTCTCTGGTTTCAGGAGGATTTGTGAGTGTTAAGATAGATTTTGAGCAAGGAAATCTTAGAATAATAATTCCATTTTTTACTTCAGTCACCTGGTCTCTGTGTAAGGATTCTGAAGCATGTATACACACAAATGGGAAATAAAACTTTCTTAACAGATGGGCAAGTGCTTTTGGTCCCTAGGGACTATATCTTTTCTCTGAAACAACACTGTTATCACTGGTATAAGAGCTCTTAATATTCCTGGTATTTGAAACATAGGTAGTGAAAGAAAGCAACATAGACAGACTGTTTCAGTGTCCCTGGTCCTGAATGTTCATACAGAAGTAGTTGGTGTAAGAGCTCAGGAAAGGAGAAAACATGGTGTGGGGGAGGGAGGTTGCAAGTGATGATAGGGAAGATAGCCAAGCTCTTTACCTCCATTACATGTACATGTCCCCCCAAAGTAACTATCTGGTTAGACTTAACTACCTGTAAGCTGACACCATTCATAGGCGAATTTATTCAATATGACCCTATGAAATTGAATCGCTCAAGCAATGATTCCATAATGGGGAAATATCAGAATCATCTCAGGAACACATCAAGGATGTCTTTTTCTTTACTAATACATAATCTTGAGTTTGAGGTGGTAGCCAATGCAATCAGATGCAAAAAAAAATGGAATGAAAAAGGTAAAGTTATCTCTATTGACAGATATTATTTGTAAATATTTTGAAAACACAAACAGAATCAATGAAAAAAACTACCATAAGCAATATGAAAATTTAGTTAAGAGTATGTCAAAGTAGTGAAATCATGAGCCTCTACATTAACAAAATAATAACCTGATAAAATATAAATGAAGTACTCATTTTGTAAATAAAATAAAAAACTTTCAAAATGAATTGAGTGAAGTCAGTGTAAGAAAACTATAAATTATTTTTCAAAAAACAGAAATAAACTGGACCAGATGTAATGCATATGCTGCTCATCATATCCCCTGACTTGTAAAGATCACACAATTCCAATAAAAGAGAGTCATCAGTTTATTTGTTGTTTTTTGTTTGTTCATTTTGTTCAGAGCCAAGTACTTTGGAAGATGAGTTCTTATAGTGCGGACGATGGGGCGGGGGGTACGAGAGAGGGAGAAAGAGAGTACAATGATGAAAGGGTTAGTGCTATCAGGCCAAGAAAAAAACCCTGCAAAATACATCACAAAGAAAGGGTTATTATGCATAATATATAAAAACTTGAGAAGAAAAAGCCCATCAAACTGTGATAAAAATGGACAAACTGAACTGCAAACAAAATAAATTAACTTTAAACAGGAAAAGATGGTCAAATTCACTCAAAGATAAATTTAAATTTAAACTAAACTATTTTTTAAAAAGATTTTATTTATTTATTTGACAGACAGGGATCACAAGTAGGCAGAGAAGCAGGTAGAGAAAGAGGAAGGGAAGCAGGCTCCCCACTGAGCAGAGAGCCCGATGCGAGGCTTGATCCCAGGACCCTGGAATCATGACCTGAGCTGAAGGCAGAGGCTTTAACCCACTGAACCACCCAGGTGCCCCTAAACTAAACTATTTTTATCTATCTATATGGCAAAACTCCAAAAGTTTGACACTTACCCTATTGGTGTTCAGTCCAACAGGAACTGCCCATTTGGCACTATCTAGCAATATTTTGTATGAATTTTCTTTGACCCAGAATAACTAGTTTAGGAACCTATCCCAGCTCAAAGTAAGGAATAACCATATGCAAAAATCTTACATGGTACACTACTTTTAATGGCAGAAGACTGGAAGTAACTCAATAGCCCCTTAAGAAAGGAGTGGCTTAATAAATTATGGACTATCTATAGCAATGTCACCGAAAAATTAATGAGGAGGACATAGCAAAAATATTATAATATATATTATATATATATATATATATAATATAATAATATTGTTGCAGGGTTACAGGGCTCACACAGTGAAAGAATGAATCTCGTGGACACAAAAGGGTAAAGTGAAGTGAAAGTTTACTAAGTGAAGGTGAGAGCAGAGAGGAAAGAAAAAGCTGTCTAGAGAAGCATCTCTAATGGGTTGCCAACTGAAGTCTGTAGTGTCAGTCTTTTACTGAGAACTGACTAGAAAGCCTGTGGCCTTGAGATTCTTGTGCTGTCTTGGTTTGTTCCCTTGTCTCTTGTTCTGCTCTGTATCAGCATCTCCACTTCCCGCAACAGTTCTGAAGCCTAGTCAGGGAGGTCAGGGGCCTCCTATCTCTCCAGCCTATACATTCACTCCTTCCCTATTCATGGGACAGGACCTGTGGGCAGAAAGAGCTATACTGGGATTGTGAGCAGTGACTGATTGTATACTTTTTAATTGGTGGGGTTAGGGATAGCACAAGTCTCCAAGGAATCTGGAAGCAAGGCTGAATTTCAGGACCTTAAGGGGCCAGCTGCTGCCAAGATAAAGTTACTTTTAAACATTAAGTCACTAAGGCAGCCACGAGTTCCTTGAGAAAGGTCATGCTCTGCATTAGGGTATCCATCAATGGACTACAAGCTGTAAGATTTTAATTTAAGCTACATTCTTTGTCCTTTGTTTCCCACATCAGTATTATGAATATATATGTTCATATGAATACATAGTGTTGAGTTAACAGTCTGCAGAATATTTTTTTAAACATTGATTGATTGATTTGGGGAGAACAGGACAGGGGAAGAGGGAGAGAATCTCAAGCAGACTTCCCACTGAGTCTGGAGCCGGACATAGGGCTCAATCCCACCACCCTGAGATTATGATCTGAGCCAAAATCGGAAGGCAGAGACAACCAACTGAGCCACCCAGGCACCCCTGCAGAATATTTTAACAGTATACTAAGTATGCATAAGAAGGTATAAAATATATGTATATATGTATGTGTTTCTCTGTGTGAAGATATTCATTTGCTTATATTCTCAAAAGAAGAAATTAAAAGATAAGCCAAAAACTAATAAGTGTTTGTATATCAGGATGAAAGTAACAGACCTTAGTGGACATGTACAGAAGCTAGATGTCTCTGAATGTAAGCCGACTTATAACTTAGGCTTCGCAATTATTTTTATATTTACTTAAATTTTATATTTTTATATGAGAAATTAATAAAGAGGAAAAAAGCCTTCTCTAAAATTAACAGAATTCAAATAGAAATAGTGACCCTGGGAAACCTGGGTGGCTCCACGGGGAACCTGCTTCTCCCTCTACCTGCTTCTCCCCCTACTTGTTCTCTCTCTCTCTCTGACAAATTAATTAAGAAAAAAAAAAAAAACAGATGACCCTAATTGTATATTGTTTGGTGCCATAATCACGAGGAGAAGCAATGATCTGTGTGTGTTAACTATACACATGTTTTTAAATAAATCCTAATGATGAGTACTGCTTGAACAGCATTTCTTAGCCTCTCTTTTTTTTTTTTTTTGGTGGTAAAATTGATATTGCTATTTGAAATTATTACATTCATGTTGAGCATAAAAGAAATAGGTAATTATGTTATTGTAATTAAAATAAATATATTCCATAAAAGCAAAGATAAAAGTATAAAATTAAGCCAAGTAAAAAACCCTCAATCTTCATTTTCACTTGGAAATCAGAATATAAACACAATTTTCTGTCTTATTTTCTATATTTATCTTTATTAAAAAATGCATGTATGTGTTTGTGTGTCATATACAACTTATATTCCTGATAAGAAGAAGAGTATTAAAGAACATATTTAATAAATCTGTAATGAGCTATTTCCCAATAAGAAAACTCTTTCTTATTTTCCTTCTCTAAGTTTCAGGTTTTCTTTCAGAGTTTCCCTCAAAATCACCATGTTCTGATGGTCTTTTCCCCTTTAATTTTTGTTGTCATTGTTCCTCATTTTCCAAGAGTCTGTGGACTCACCCCAAGGGCAAGCCAAAAGAATGCCCTTTCATTCCAGTTGTTTAGTGAGCCAAAACCAACTCATCATGTCCCCTCTGCCGCAGGCCCTCCCTTTCTATGGCATCTGTCTCAGATAACTAGCTCACCATCCTGCCAGTAAAATATATTCTTTTACTTTTCCTTGCTTCCAAATTGAATCAGTTTGAAAATCCTCTTGTTGTTTATTTTCCATAAAATGTCTTGCATCTGCCTTATCTTCTCCATTTTCATAGCGATTTGACTGAAACTGTTTCCTTCATTCTTGGTTCATTGTTTCACTTTGTCTGCCCCAAGCTCACCTCCCTGTACCAACTCTAATTCGTCTTATACCTTATAGCCGTGTTAGTATTTTAAAAGTAAATGACATTTTGAGATGCCACTCCATTCCCAATAATCTGCAACATAATACTTAAAAATGCACACACACTCTTTATCTTGGTATTTCAGATTGGTCATAACATGGCTTCAGACTATTTTAGATGAGGGCACTGTTTATGTCCTATAAATATGGACACATTTCTTACAAAATTTCTTTTTTTTTTTTAATTAGTGCCTAACTTTGCCTGTCTCCAGAGCATGGTTCACCTTATCTAAGCATATCAGTGTGGGAATGAACACCTGACCCACAGTTACTAGCCCTGGGAAGTCAAGGGATATAAGTTGAGCCAAGACAACTACATGGAAGAGTTTGTATTTCATGATTGTATGTGGAGTTTCTCACCAACTTATTGAGATAAGTAGCAAACAGGCATGTTGCCCCAGGGGTTGAATGCCACAATTTGTAGCCATGAAGGACATCCACTTCATGAAAGACCAGTTTCTTGAAAAGAGCAAACCTGAGAAACTATTTAGAAATATAGCTGAAACACTAAAATCCTCTGACTGGAGCCTGCTTACCTCTGGACCCTTTGTTATGTGAAACAGTAAATTCTATTATGGTTTAGTCAGATTGAATATAGTTTTCTGTTACTGCAGCCTGAGGCACCCTCATACACACCCCTTATCCATATTTGCAGGTAAACTGTTTCATGTATTACTGCCTTTTCTCCAGTTTTTTCATCCCCCTAAATTGTTCTCTCTCTACTTCAAGATGTCTCAGTCCTATTTATTTAAAGCTAAGGGTTGCTTTTCTTGATCTTCCAAGTAGAATTCCTTCCTTCTCTAGACTCCTATAATCTCAGGGCCAAAACTATTATTTGTACTCATCCTCCTCTAGCATATAGTATATAGTATATAGATATCTAGTACCATATATAGATAGATAACTAATAGCGTAAGATATATAGATATCTATCTACATACACATAAATATAATATAGAGATATATAGAGATACAGATACAGTATATCTTAGAGGAGGGTCTGTAACCAATTTACTTCCACCCTAGAAATGACTGGTTCATGTAGTTACTCAAGAGCTCCTCACTGATTTTCTCCCAAAGGAATGCATAATTTTGTCACTTATTTGGCTAATTAGAGTATATCAGGAAACTTTAGGGTGGGGCCATCTATTTATTTGTTGTGAAACCCTTTATCATGTCTATAGTCTAGGATGTTTTCCTATATTCTACTTCTCTTCCTTGTTGCAAACATCCACCCTTGTTCTTCATTTTAAAGATCTTCAATACATTCTAACATTTTTTATTATTCTTCCAAAATACTTACTGCTGTCTCCTCTTTTACAATATTAAATAGGGTATGGAAGATGAAGAATTTGAACTTTTCTTTAAGAACTGCTGCTTGAGCAATATTTAATGATGTTTCATTAACAAAAATACCACAGTGTCTGTTTCTTTGGATTGGAAGGACCATTTTTCTCCATTAGACTCTGAGTAGTAAGGGCTTTTCCTTCAAAAATAAATGCTTTAAAGCAGTTTTTCAATCCATAGAATACAGAAAACAGCAAAAGAAGCTGCTGTTCCAGTAAGGGGGGGAAAAAGTAGTCACAAAAAAGGGCAGAATTGGATTATGAATGTTTAGTTTAGAATAAGAGACACAGCATTATAACTTCACTGTCCAAAGAAAGAAAAAAAATAAAGAGAAAAAAAAAAGCATATTTGCTAAAAGACTCAGAAGACTTTAAATTAATCCTGTTATATTTTCTTCAAAAGTCTTACCCTGATACAGAAAGATGGAAGAAATTTCAATATGAAACCCAGAGAAGAAAGAATTGGCTAGTTGGGACTATTATTTTTGCCACTTCAAGAAAGGAATGTCACCATTTTCTTGGTTAACAATTGAATCTAGTTCATTGTATAATGAGATAAAAATATATAAATACATTAACATAAAAATAGCCACAGTTTCCTTCTCTCTACCAGTCTCCCCCCACCCCCAGTCCAAAGAGAATGTAATTACCAATCTACCTGAAAATCTCAACCATTTCTATTCCTATCTCATATAGGATTTAGAAGAAAGAACAAATGATCTCCTAAGAAGAGATGCTTAATCTGCATAATAAACACGTGAAAGAGAAAATAAAACTTAACAGACTGGGGCAAGGGAGTTTTATTTGTTTTGTTTTAGGGGTGAGTTGGTGAGTGAGAGACACAGCATAGAATAAAAACAAGTTAAACAGAATAGAATAGAGAATAGAAGATATTTTTGGTTAGTCAGGAATATTTAATTGGATTTTCTTTAACAAATGATAACATATGGATGTAAACAATTTATGGTTATTTTTAAAATAGATTTTACTTTGTAGAGCAGTTTTAGGTTCATAGCAAAATTGAATGGAAAGAGTAGGGAAGCCTATGCACTTTTCTCAGAATGGATGGACCTAGCTACTCCTACCCAGGTCCTGTCCACTTCCCCCCACCCACTTTCTTCAAAGCAGACAGATTGGAGGGGGGCAGGGGCTCCCTCCCAGGAGTGTTTCTCGAGCTCAGAAGCAGCTAGCAAGGGTTTCATTATCCACATTTTAAAAGTCTAATTTAAAAAGAATCACTGTATATGAAGTTGAGAAACAGATTCAAGTTTACATCTACATCCTCATATTAGTTACCTTTGGGCACCACGTTCAGATAAAAACATGGCCTCAATGGCATCATCCAATATCCAAGGAAACCATGAAATTGATCTGAAGATTGAAAGAACAAACTGAATAAGTAGAGAAAGGAAAGAGTTCCACTGTGAAAGATAGGAGGTGCAAAGATGTGATTTGGGGGAGAAAAGAATTGTGGTGGTACAGATAGAGAGAGAGTGAGAGAGAGAATGAGAGAGAGATAAAACAGCACACAGGGGATTGCAAAGAAAAACAATTCCCCAAGATCATTGACTGTGAAAACAAGAGGGACGATTATAAAAGTTTTAACAAGCAGCAGAGCTAAAATCTGAAGTTTTAGACATGTGCCATCATCAGGTGGAGCCTGATAGTGTAGTGGTTCTCCTGCGGAGAAGGAGGGCAGAGACCCAGAAGCAGCAGCGTGCTCTGAGGATCCCTTGGGTCACACTGAAAGAGACAGTTCCCCTTCTTGGAGTGCATTTGAGAGAGGTAGAACCACCTCTCAGGGGACAAAAGAGCTGGTCCATTAAGTTGCCCCATTCATTAGCATATGAGCACAGGTGCCTACTGAGGGTGTCTAACCTGGTGCCAAATTTTGCAGTGTCGTCCCCTGTGCAGTCATGTGACTGACCTTCTGAAACAAATGGACAACAGCCCCAGCACAGTGACATCCTCCCCCAGAGGATAAGCACAAGTCTGTCTTGTGACAGGTCCCTAAAATTTGGAGTATTGAAACTCAGCTGTGCACCTCAGATAAAGCACCGGAACAGACAGCTCAGTCACAGACAGGGTGAAGGCAGGTATCTTATGAAAACCTGGGACACAAGATGGGAGATGCATTGCTCTTCTGTGAGGGTTTTCTGGGCAGGAAAGAACATGTATTCCCTTCTCTGGGTAAAAGAGCAGGCCTATGCCATTTCACCCCCACCCATCAGTAGAGTTCCCCACAGTGGAGGTGTTGAAATGCTTACACCAAGCCCTCCCCCTCTGGGCTCTGCAGGTGCCTTTTTTAGTAGGTTAAGTGTGTTTGAGAGCCAGAACAACAGCGGACCTCTCCCAGAAAAATATCACTCCCCTCCATGCACCAGGTCTATTGATTAGAGAGTATTGCAAATCTTCAGCTCCAGTGGAAATATGACCAGGCACAGGCTTTCCTTTATTCTTTATTAAGAGAGTCCTTAATAAAGGCCAAGACAAGGGAATTCATCCTAAAAGAAAAAACAAGAAGAAGTCACAGCCAGATAACTAATCAATATAGATATACGTACTATGTCTGAACCAAAATTTTAAAACAACAATCATAATGATACTACCTGGGCTTGAGAAGAGCATGGAAGAAACCATTTTACATTACATACAATAATAGTAGGAGTCTTTAACACCCCACATACAGCAATGGACAGATCATCTAAGCAGAAAATCAACAAGGAAACAATGGCTTTGAATGACAGACTGGAACAGATGGACTTAACAGGTATATTCAGAACAGTTCATCCCCAAAGCATCAGAATACACATTCTTTTTCAATGCAGGTGGAATACTCTCCAGAATAGATCACATACTGGTTCATAAAACAGCCCTAAATAAGTACAAAAAGATCAAGGTCAAACCATACATATTTTCAGACCACAACACTATGAAACTTGAAGTCAGCCTGAAGAAAAATTTGGAAAAGCAACAAATACATGGAGATTAAAGAACATCCTACTAAAGAACAAATGGGTTAACTAAGAAATTAAAGAATAAATTTAAAAATAGAAATTATTAAAAAAATTAAAAAACGGAAGCACATGAAAATGAAAACGTGATAGTCCATAATTTTTGGCATGCAGCAAAGGCTGAATTAAGAGGAAAATATATAGCAATACAGGCCTGTCTCAAGAAGCAAGTCTCGAATATACAGCCTAAATTACACCTAAATGATCTAGAAGAGTAAGAGCAAAGCCTTAAGTCAGCAGAAGGGAAATAATAAAGAGTAGAACAGAAATAAATAGAAACAAACAAATAAACAAACCCAGTAGAACAGATCAAGAAAACTATGACATGGTTCTTTGAAATATTTTAATAAAATTGATAAACTCCAAGCCAGACTTATCAAAATGAAAACAGAAAGGACACAAATAAATAAAATAATGAATGAAAAAGGAGCTATCACAACAAATATCACAGAAATACAAATAACTATAGGAGAATATTATGAAAAACCATATGCCAATAAACTGGGCAATCTGGAATAAATGGAAAAATCCCTAGAAACATGCAAACTACCAAAACCGAAACAAGAAGAAATAGAAAATCTGAACAGACCCATAACCAGCAACGAAATTGAACCAGTAATCAAAAACCTCCCAACAAACAAAAGTCTAATGACAGATGGCTTCCTAGGAGAATTCTAGCGACATCTAAAAAAGAGTTAGTACCTGTTCTTCTCAAACTGTTGCAAAAAATAGAAATGGAAGGAAAACTTCCTAACTCATTCTCTGAGGCCAATATTACCTTAATTCAAAAACCAGACAAAGGCCCTGCTGAAAAAGGAGAATTATAGGCCAGTATCCCTGATAAACATAGATGCAAAATTTCTTAACAATATACTAGCAAATTTGATCCAACAGTACATTAAAAGAATTATTCACCACAATCAAGTGGGATTTATTCCTGGGCTGCAGGGGTGGTTCAATATTTGCAAATCAATCAACATAATAAACCACATTAATAAAAGAAAGGATAAGGACCATATGATCCTCTCAGTGGATGTAGAAAAAAAATTGACAAAATCCAGCATCCATTCTTGATAAAAACCCTCAATGAAGTAGGGATAAAGGGCACATATCTCAACATCATAAAGGTCATATATGAAAGAACCACAACTACTATCATCCTTAGTAGGAAAAACCTGAGAAATTTTCCTCTATGATAAGGAAGAAGAAAGGGATATCCACTCTGACCATTGTTATTTAACATAGTACTAGAAGTCTTAGCCTCAGCAATCAAACTATAAAAAGAAATAAAAGTATCCAAATCATCAAGGGAGAAGCACAACTTTGACTATTTGCAGATAACAGGATACTCTATGTAGAAAACCTGAAAGACTCCACCAAAAAGTTGCTAGAACTGACTCTTGAATTCAATAAAGTTGCAGGATATAAAATCAATGAACAGAAATCTTTTGCATTTCTATACACACATAATGAAGCAGCAGAAAGAGAAATTAAGGAATTGATCCACTTACAATTGCACCAAAAACCATAGATACCTAAGAATGAATCTAACCAAAGAGGTGAAAGATCGGTACTCTGAAAACTATAGAACAGTTATGAAAGAAATGGTGAACACACACACACACACACACACACACACAGGAAAAACACTCCATGCTTATGGATTAGAAGAACAAATATTAAAATATCTATACTTCCCAAAGCAATCTACACATTTAATGCAATTCTTATCAAAATACCAACAGCTAGATTTTCACAGAGCTGTTTTTCAAAGAACTAGAAAAAACAATCCAAAAATTCGTATGGAACCACAGAAGACCATAAATAGCCAAAGCAATCTTAAAAAGCAAAGTAAAGCTTGAGACATCACAAAACCAGTCTTCAAGCTATACTGTGAAGCTGTAGTGATCAAGACAGTATGGCGCTGGCACAAAAACAGACACATAGATCAATGGAGCAGAATAGAACACCCAGAAATGGGCCCACAACTCTATGGCCAACTAATCTTTGACAAAGCAGTAATGATTATCCAATGGAAAAAAGACAGTCTCTTCAAAACATGGTTTTGAGAAAACTGGACAGCAACATGCAGAGGAATGAAACTGGACCACATTCTTACAGCACCCACAAAAATAAACTCAAAATGGATGAAAGACCTAAATGTGAGATAGGAAACCTTTAAAATCATAGAGGAGAACACAGGCAGCCAGCTCTTTACATTGGCTGTAGCAACTTTTTACTATATCTGTCTCTGGAGGCAAGGGAAACAAAAGCAAAAATCAACCATTGGGACTTCGTCAATAAAAAAATCTTTTGCACAGCAAAGGAAACATTCAAGAACACTAAAAGGCAGCCTACAGAATGGGAAAAGATATTTCCAAAGACATATCTGATGAAGAGTTAGTATCCCAAATCCAAAAAGAACTTAAACTCAATATCCAAATAATAAATAACCCAGTTAAGAAATGAGCAGAAGACATGAATGGATATTTTCCAAAGAAAGCATCCAGATGGCCAACAGGCCCACGAAAAGATGTTCAATATCTCTCATCATCAAGGGAGTACAAATCAAAACAATGATGAGATACCACATCACACCTGCCAGAATGTCTAAAATTAATAGTACAGGAAACAATAGATGTTGAAGATGTAGAGAAAGGGGAACCCTCTTATGCTGTCGGTAGGAGTGCAAACTGGGCAGACACTGTGGAGAACAGTATGGTGGTTCCTCAAAAAGTTAAAACTAGAACTACCCTATGATCCAGCAATTACACTACTAGGTATTTACTCAAAGGATACTGATTTGACAAATACTGATTTGAAGGGAGACATGCATTCTGATGTTTATAGCAGCATTATCAACAATGGCCAAGTTATGGAATGAGCCCAAGTGTCCATTGACTTATGAATGGATAAAGAAGATGTGCATATATATATATATATATATATATATATATATATATATATATGATGGAATATTACTCTTCTATCAAAAATAATGAAAATCTTGCCTTTCATAATGATGTGGATGGAGCTTTAGTGTATTATGCTAAGTGAAATAAGTCAGTTAGAGAAAGACAAATACCATATGATTTCACTCATATGTCAAATTTAACAAAAGGGATGAAAGAGGAAGGAAAAAAAGAGGGGAAAGCAGAACATAAGAGGCTCTTAACTATAGAGAAGACACTGAGGGTTGATTTAGGGGAAGTTGGTGACGGATGGGCTGAAAGGGCGATGGGTATTAAGAAGGGCACTTGTTGTGTTTAGCACTGGGTGATATATACAGGTAATGAATCACTAAATTCTACTCCTGAAACCAATATTGCACTATATATTAACTAACTAGAATTTTAATAAAAAATTGAAGAAAAGCAAAAATAATAGAATAAGGATTTCCCATATACCTCTTGCTCTCACATAGGTACAGTCTTCCCCACTATAAATTTGTTACAGCCTATGAACATACATATTATACATTAGAGTTCACTTTTGGTCTTATACATTCTATGGGTTTTGACAAATGTATAATAACATGTATCCACCATTATAGTATCATAACAATAGTTTCAGTGTCCTAAAAATCCTCCATGCTCAAGTCATGATCTCCGGGTTGTGAGATTGAGCTCTGCAACGAATGGGCTGTGTGCTCAGCACAGGGTCAGCTAGGGATTCTCTCTTCCTTTCCTTCTACCCTACCCTGCCCCCCCGTACTTGCATGCTTTATCACTCTCTCTCGCTCTCTGTGTCTCAAATAAATAAATCTTTAAAAATGTGAGTGATATCTCAGTTAAGAAATATTTTTCTAGAAAGAATTGAGCTAATTTCTTGTTTTTGATATAGAAAAAACAAATTCCCTCTAGCAGGCCAAACAATAATATATAAAAAGATGGAGATTTATATGGAAGATGTTAGATAAGGAGTTGTATCTTTTCAAAAACACCATGATCAGGAAGAAATATAATAAGGAGAATATTCTATTTGTCCTCTCATGTTCATAAGATATGTTCTCACAAAGACTGAGGATCCATTTTAAATAGATTAAGCAGAATTTACAGAGAGCCATAGTTGAGTAAAAGTATCCAAGAGTTAGTACCCAAGAATATCCACTGCTAAATTTCCATGAATCTCTATAAAGAACCCTGGAAGCTACAGGAAGTCACTTACTTCACATTGGGATATCTGTTTTAGATTTGCCCAATAAAGAAGAGAAAGCAAAAAGAACCAAAAAAGTTCAGATAAAAATTGAAAGAGGAAAAAAATATGATTTTCACTCAGGTAGCATATATTTTGATATTGGGTTAAGATGAAAAAGAAGCAGGTCAAAGAGGACCCAAGAGGGTCCAAAAAACACTGCTTACCTCCCTGCATCTTTTCTTTCTTCCTTTTTCTATGATCCATTTTTATGTCTCATAAAGTCTTCTATAAGCGGCTCTTCTTTTGAATCATTATTTTACAAATTATTTTACAAATTATCTTCCATCTTTACTACTGTCATGGTCTTTCTATTTATGTTGGTGCATATTTATGATTTCTCATTTTTCCCACTTCACTTTATTTCTTCTCCCTTAGTTCAATTATTTCCCCCAATACATTGAAATATCTTCATCTCCTGTATTAATGTATGTTGACTACATTATAGACTATAATACATATATTGTATTAATGTATTGGACTATACTACATATACATATTGTAATAAAATTATGAATAATTCTAGAATGAAAGTTTTGCTCATTAGCAAAGGCAAAATTACAACTGCAAAAATATCCAGTAGATTTTTTTGCTAAAAGAATTAGGAGTGTATGTGAGTAATTAAAAACAAAAGCAATCCAAAAAAAGAAAAAGAGCCTGCTGTGTCTTTTCATGAAAGTTATGTATGTACTTATTAAATCAGCAAATTGAGGGACGCCTGGGTGGCTCAGTTGGTTGGACGACTGCCTTCGGCTCAGGTCATGATCCCGGAGACCCAGGATCGAGTCCCGCATCAGGCTCCCAGCTCCATGCGGAGTCTGCTTCTCCCTCTGACCTTCTCCTCGCTCATGCTCTCTCACTGCCTCTCTCTCAAATAAATAAATAAAATCTTTAAAAAAAAATAAATCAGCAAATTGAGAAAGCTATATGAATTCTCTAAACTAAACTAGTTTATCAAAATATTTCAGGTTAAGTTTAACAGATATATTAGAATATCATTTGTGTTTCTGAGCTTAGGTTGAATTTTCAGGTCAAATTTTCAGGGCTCCTGGGTGGCTCAGTCAGTTAGGTAGCTGCCTTCCACTCAGGTCACGATCCCAGAGTCATGGGGTTGAGCCCCACATCAGGCTCCCGGCTCAGTGAAAAGCCTGTTTCTCTCTCTCTGTCTGCCTGCTGCTCTGCCTACTTGTGCTCTCTATCTCTCTGTCAAATAAATAAATAAAATCTTCAAAAAATTTTTTTCATAGCATTTAAATGAGTAGACAATCCCTAATTTGTCTTAATGGGCTTGATTTTGAAGACCATAAAAATCTACTTTTTTCCACAGTCATTATTCATTTCTAGTGGACTTATTTAAAATCAGTTCACTATGAGATTTTTTTTTCTATTAGAAAATCTTTTAAAGATAGAAATCAATCAAATGATGTAACCTCGTTACAAGTATACTTTAACTCACTTTTAAGGAATAAATTATTCACACCTAAATTTACTTTGTTAATTGGTCATGCTACCTTTATAAGTTGAATTTTCTTCAAACTGTAATTCAAGCTTGGCATTTTTAATAATTTTTATGGATATTTTTGGAAAAATCCAATGTGTATCTCATTGTATCATTTGCACAGCATGCCTAGCTTATAAAACTGCTATAAATGCTCACATAGAAGATATGAACTCCGCTTTGCCAAGTTGTAGCATTTACTGTGATTTATGGGTTGAAAATTTTATAACAATAATTAAAAATACTTGTTATTTTATGATTATATAAAGATTAACATATAATTTTCATAACAAAAGTTTTATATTAGAGAGAATGCATAGGAATTGTTTTACAAGCCTGTATAAAGAGTTAAAAATAGCATAATCATCAGTATTAGTAGTGAATATTATTTTAAGAATTTATATCTAAAACTACTTGGGCATGTCACCTCTATGCTAAACATCGGGAGAAAAATTCAATGATAGAATTTGTGAATTTTAGATTTGCTCAGAAGGAACAGCGGCTGTATTTACAGTGTTCCCATTTACCTAACTCAATTTGAGTGTGAGGCATGCTCTCTATTATCCACTTTCACATATGCTTTCTAGCACACTTGTACTCTAGTCCTGTACGGTGAGCATTTTGTCCCAAATTGACTGCATTTTCCCTTAAAATTACATTGTATATTAGACCTGATATTTTTTAGAATATTCTGCCACAAAAGAACATGTAAATTTTGCTAGCAGTGGAACTTACACATTCATTATTTGACAGATTTTCCAACAGAGGAACTGAAAAGAAGGAAAAACACATGAGAATATAAGATTTAGTACCAAATACTGCATTTTCAAGAGCTGATTTGACAGGTTAGTGGAAGATTCAGAAATATTCATAAATCAGCAATTTTATTTATGAATTAGCTTTGATTCAGTATCATTTAATTAAATAAGTCACCTTTACATTGTGTGTGTAATACATGTCACAGAATAAACATCTTAAAGGTGGTTTCTTTAAGTGTCATAAAAATGAAACGTTGCCCTGAGTATCTTAATTTTTAAGTGGTAATCCCACTGGTATGACTGCTGATGAGAAAAATACACATTTCATGCCTCCAGAATTTTAAGGAAAGCAGTTGTTGAGTTTAACACTTCATTAGTCACCTCATACATCACAGGCTCATTATTACTTTTTCTTTACATGTCAAAAAGGATTTCCATAGCAAGTGAAAAAAGGCATGAAAGAATATCAGGGATTTGTGGCACACATGAAAGGAAATGTGCATAAAGGGAGAAGGAAAGAGAAATAAACAGGATGGAAGCAACACTTCAAACGACACAGTGATAATGACTATTAACATTGTGAGAAGGTACCAGTCATCCAGCCATCTGCTTCAGACAGGCAGCAGAGCAAACAAGGTGAAAGAAAACGCAATGCTTAGGAATTGCTTGATTTTCATTAAAAGCCTCTTTAATTCACATAGTGTTTGTTCAAAGGAGATGGGGTGTGCAGAAACTAAAATGTGTGGGAATGGTTCAAGAACACACCAAGATCCCATCTGATAGTCCCAGGGAAGTATTGACACCCTTTGAAAACTGGAGTAAGTCACAGCAATGTAGTCTTCCCTTCCTTTCCCTTTTTCTCACTCTCTCTCTCTCGTGTATGTGTATATATATATATATATATATATATATATATATACATATATATATATAAAATATACATGTATATATACATGTATATAATTTCTATATAAAAATTGATTTGTATTGTAATAGAATTACTTTGTAGGATTTCTATTCTTTTAAAATTTGGCAAATTATAGTTATGGCCCAGGATATAGTCTCTAATGTGGCTATTCTATGTGTACCAGTAATTAATGTATATTCTGCTATCATTGGGGGGAATATTTTATAAATATCAAGTAGGTTAATTTTCTTGATGGTGTTGTACAGTCATCTATATCGTTAATGATCTTCTCACTGTTTCTGTCATTACAGAATGCTAATGTTTCTTACTACAATTGCAAATCTGTTTTTGTTTTTGTTTTTTTCAGATCAGTTTTGTTTCATGCATTTTAAAGTTATTTACTCCTGACAACATCTTTTTATAAAATCTAGATTTCTGATATTAAGTAGCTACTCTAGGTTACTTTTAGATAGCTCTTGAATTTATCTTTTTCTATCCTTTTACTTTTCTTTCTTTCTTTCTTTTTTTTTTTTTTTGAGACAGTGGGGAGGAGGGATATAGGAAGAAGGAGAGGGAGAGAGAGAATCTTAAGCAGGCTCCACACCCAGCATGGACCCCGTGGTGGAGCTCAGTCTCACAACCCTAAGATCATGACCTGAGCCAAAATCAAGAAGCAGTTACTTAACCAGCCACAGAGGCACCCCTCTATCCTTTTACTTTCAATGTGCTGTTATATTTATATACATATCTATCTATCTATATATGTATATATATAAATATATAATATTTACATTTAAAGTAACAACATATAAACATATAAGCATATCAACAGATAAACAGCATAGATTTGAATCTTACTTTTTCATCTAATCTATGTTTTTTAATTCTTGAGTATAGCTTATTCAGATTTAATCTGATTAATAATGTAATTGGATTAAAACGTATCAACTTGCCAATTCCTTTTCTATTTATACATCTTTTCCTTATTTTTTTTCCTCTTTTTCTGCCACATCCTAGTTTAATCAATCCTTTCTTATGATTTTATTTTACCTCTACTATTGATTTGTCTAAACCTTTTTAATACTGGTTTAGTGGTTTCCTTAGGCTTAAATTTTATTTTTTTGTTTGTTTGTCTGTTTTATTTAATTGGCTGATACGTGTCTTTACCAGCATAGGGTCCCACAGGGTCAAGACTGCTTCCTCCCTACCCACTTCCCTAAATAGGAATCAGGGTAATCAGAATCTAGATTGATATCAAGGTACTACAAACAAAAAGAAAATACATTTCTACTATTTTTGCATTAAATAATCATTTTTTAGGACAATTGAGAATTTAGAGTTAATGAATTTTATTTTAACTTTATTTAGCTCAATTCCTCTTGGTCCTCATACCTCAGGAAGACAATTTTCTGAATAATGAATTGTTCTTTGTCTCTGACCCAGGAGTCTTCTTCTAGTATACCCATAAACTCGTGGTAGATGAATATAGCAATGTGCAACTGGAATAAAATTTCAAGCCTTCCATAGTTTATTAAGTATCTCTGTATAGTTTCCTTCTCACCAATAATCATCCCTCTAATTTCTGTTTCATTCTCTTCAGACCCCAGATTCTGTCTCCTCTGAGGCCACCATTCTCTACTTGGCTTTTTCCTATATGCATTGTGGTCCAGAGAATGCCTGAGGAAGGAAGCAGCAATAATTGTAGGGTTGCTTTCTTGTTTCTTGTCTCTCAGGACTTCTCTCTTTACTGCCTGTTGTCTTAGGTCTGAAAATCATTGTTTTATTTTGTATAGTTTTCTAGTTTTGGTTTATTTGTTTTTACAGTTTGGTTTTAATTTCTTTTAATTGAATTTATTTAATTTAAGTTAGTATTTTCATTATTGAAATTGTATTCTTTACCCCCTTGTTGGCTTTCCACTTTAGATTAGGAAGATATCATAGGAAAATGTTCTGTGACTCTCTAATCTATCTGTTTATCTATGGACACACACACACACATGTGTGTGTATAAAGATGAAATATATATATGAAAATGTAAAACATATATATTTTACTATTCCACAACATCACTAGAATATTCAAACTTTATGTCCACTTACCTGCTCTTGACTTTTACATTATTTTATTTAGCATATACTTAAACATTTGAAGATATTACAGATATTATTTGTGTAGTTAACAATCATGTTTATCTATGTATTCACTTTGTTTGGTGGTTTTTATTATTTCCTGTACTGTCATATATACAGAGTAGGAAATTGAAGAAAAAAAAAGAAGGAAATGAAGGAGAAAAAGAAGGAAGTTGCATCCTTCTGATTATACTAAATATATTTCTCCTAGAAACATACAACTGAATCTGAAAAGAAAGAATGATGATAAGAGTTTTATGAGAATTTTATTTATTTATTTATTTATTATTTTTTAAAAGATTTTATTTATGTAATTGACAGAGAGAGATCACAAGTAGGCAGAGAGGCAGGCGGAGAGAGAGGAGGAAGCAGGCTCCCTGCTGAGCAGAGAGCCCGATGCGGGACTCGATCCCAGGACCCCGAGATCATGACCAGAGGTGCAGGCAGAGGCTTAACCCACTGAGCCACCCAGGCGCCCGAGATATTTATTTTTGAGATTAATATCTATTAAAGGAATCTGAGGTTAACCACAACATAAATGATTTGGGTTTTGGTTTGCCATAAATGGTTTGCCATAAATATTTACTATAAAGATAAATGGTTTGCTATAAATATTTACTATAAAGAATAATTCCTATAATTCTGTTACACACATTTAAGGATAATCAAAAAATTTTCTAGAATGTGTAAAATTTGATCTTACAAGAGACAACAAATTGGGCTTGATCACCTTTCAAAGTGAGTATCAGGTGCAGACTCTGTGTAATAAAGAATCTCTTCCTTAAGCTGTGTTAGTATGAGACTGCTCCAAGATTGGTAATTTGACTAAATATTAACATCAATGGATAAACAGTAGGAAAACAAGACAAAATACATGAATAGAGCTATAGCAACACTATAGTTAGAAATACAAGTAGGAAAAAAAAATCACATTTACTACTTACTGTCATGCCTAATTAAGATTCTTGGCAACAAACTGATTCCTGGCAATGGATATGGTATAATTGTTCTAATTCAAAACAGTTTTATAACCAGATACATTAATATAATACCTGATAATTTTATGTGCACCACACATGTAATTAGCAAAGAGTATTTTGATTATGATTATATCTTCTACTTAATTGATTCCTTATATTGGAAATTTAAAACCCAGTTTATTTTGGATAGGCTGTAGTTGAACAGATAATTTTATATTGCAAGTGTTGGAGTCACCTGAGACTCTATTATAAACATACTCTATTATTATAAGGAAAGGAGGAAAAGCATCTTCTACATTATAAAGATATTTTTATCATGAGTTTCAAAAAAAGACAAAAACTTTGGGGTACCTGGGTGGGTCAGTCGTTAAGTGAATGCCTTTGGCTCAGGTCATTATCCCAGGGTCCTGGGATCCAGTCCCAGGTTTTCGAGCTCCCTACTCAGCGGGAAGCCTGTTTCTTCCTCTTCCACTCTCCCTATTTCTCCCTCTTCCATTCTCCATGCTTCTCCCTGCTTATATTCCCTCTCTTGCTGTGTGTCTCTCTTTGTCAAATAAATAAATGAAATCTTAAAAAAAAAAAGACGAAAACAAAACAAACACCTTTGTCACTATAATTTTATATTTTAATACCTATTATTGGCTCTAACAGATTTCAAGATAATTTGAAATAATTAGGGATGTTGTAAACAGTCCCTACTACCAATCTATCTTTCAAAGAGCAGACTCATTGGCTATAGACAAAAATGACCAGTTTAATAATTAACTGAATTTCTCCAGTACATACATAATCTTTAGAAGTAAGTTAGGTCCTTGGAAGTAAAATAAAATCTTTTAGGTCCACTGAGATCTCTTTTTATAAACTAGTGTTGTATTATTAAAGGGAACCTAGGAGATTCAAAGAATTAATTTATTACTCAACTTGTCAATGTTACTCCTGAGAATGTACACATTGACTAGTGGAATGTAACAGACAGTAAGTAATTTCTTGTTCCCTGGTTTCCACCCAATATCTCAGCTTCAATTGCTGCACTCTAGCATCCTTCCCAGAATTGTGTTCATGCTAGATATTTGATTTTCTTAGTTTTCTTAAAATCTTATTTTAAAAAACTATGCTGGTTATTTTGTCAGATGCTTAAAATTCTCAACAAAGAAAAATAAAGATAAGTGGAAAAACTAAGAATAATTATGTTTAAATCTAGGTCTCTGTCCTGTAGTTAACCTCAGCTAATTATGTATATTTGGTATTGTATGATAAACCAGAAAGTACTCTACAATGCCTAACCCTGATGATATCTTTAATAAAACTCACCCATTATTCAAACATGTCAAGGTAATAAAAGTATAATCATGGAATCATATTTTATTCCTGACTTGGCAAAATATCTGAAAAACTATAAACTAGACAATTCCAGCAATGTGCATGCAAGAGTCGGGGCTGAAATGTTTAATTTCTAAAGCGAGAGAAATATGGTCTATCATTACCTTTTGGATTATTGTAACTTCATGGTTTAAATAATGAATGAACATAGGCAAATTTTAACTAAATCAAAGAAATTGAGTTTCAAACTCTGATTTTATATTAGAACAGTAAATTATATATTCTATATTGATGCCTAACTTAATTCCCCTGATCAATGACTCCCATTCTTAGAGGCAGACTATCTTCCTGGAAATGTCAACTGAGGTAATATCTTCCAGTTGTTGAGACAAAAAATTAGGTGTGAACCTTAGCTAATTATTTTGTGATAGTCATTATATGGATAAAACACAGACTGTGTGAAGAATTTGTGGAGATGAAATTTGTGAAATTATACTAAATATGGACAGATTTTGCATGCACACTTAAGTATATGTGTCAATTTTTGTATGAGCATGAGTCCTTCTTCTTAACATTTAATTCCTTTATCCTCTTAAACTACTTCTTCCTGAGCACAACACACTGGTTCAATTCTTTTGTTACTGTGATGGCCATTAGTTGTGTCTGATTTACAAAAATCCTTGATTATCTCCAGAACTATTAAAAAATTAGTACTGACAGTCTGCATGTCAAAACTCTTACTCTGTTATTAACATGAGCTGCCAGATGTCCCCAGTAATGTTATGACTGTAAAATGCTCTATTTCCTAATTTTAGAACGGAAGGATATTAACTCAGTGTATTAACCAGTGAGATGATACACAGGACAAACTAAAAAAAAAGTTGTTTTCTGTCAGGTCTCACTGAAGTTAACCCTGAAAATTTGAGGGAAGAAATGTCCTACTTCATGTTTAATAAAATTCTTAGTTATGTATTTTTTTATTTTGTAAAAAATGTCCTTTTGGATTGCCTAATTTAATAATTCTTCTCCCATTGGGAGATGGTAGAAAGTCCACTAGTGTGTTTGTTTTGAGATCAATATAAATTCTTTCCTATCCAACAAAGCAAAGGATTTGTCCTTCTGAAACACGAATATGTGACTGATGGATGTTTTCTACAATCACACATAAAAATTTATTTGAATTACTTAATTTATTCATGGCCCAAGGAGAAAATCCAGGAAGAAAACTAAATCACAGAATGTTGAAGCAGTTGCTCTTTCTTTGCAAGATAGCCAACTTAATAATAGGCCTTGGAGCTTTGTAAACCACTTGGAATTTTGTAGTGTCTGTATTTATTAGGTAGTTCCTTTGATTAAGTGGGACAAGAAAAGGGGAAGATTATTGTCCTATATAACTATATATATATTCCTATATATCACATATTATAGCTATACATATATAAATATATATATTATACCTATATATTCCTATATATCCCATATGATAATATGGTCATACATATTCAATGGAATGAGATAGGACATGCAAACTTTTATTCTTGTGCATGCATTACTTCATTCTGAATGATTTGAGTTAGGTTTTTCTCAATGGGTAATAAATATGAGAAATAAGAAGGAACATATAGCAATTAAAACAAATGGTATAAATAAGTTTAAAAGGAAATTAGATATTTTTATTGCAAAATAACGTTACACAGAAAATGGGTTAAGAGAATAATAAGGAGTAAGGGATGCAGGTGAAGCTGATATGCAGGCAGAAGCATGGAATGAGTGGCCATTTTCAACCCTATAGTTTCTTATGTCTCACTGGAAGAACCTGTATTTTGAGATAATTATGTACAGTCGTGGAAATGGTAACAGCTGCATTTTGGCAACTTGGCATGCAAATTACTAGCTCTGCTCAGGTCATGTAAGCATTAACTGATGAAAGATTTGAAAAAGGACTGTCAAGAGCTTCTGGTTGTAAGACCTAATGAGCATCATGAAATTTAATGCAAGGATGATGACCTAGTGCTGTCTGCAAAGGTTCAAACGTTCTGAATTCAAAGGAATCTGGTATTTTAGATCATATTCATAAAATAGTACAGAGGTACACATATATGGGGAACATAACATTGTTAGATATCCCAATTTCTTAAATAGATTATATGTTGTTTTTTTTTTTATTTTGTTTACTGGGTCTAGCATAATCTCAGTTTGAAACAGCTGCAAATGGTATATAATTAGGTCAGAATGTTTTGTTGTCAGGATTCTCAGTTGCTTATATTGGCGTATGAAAAGGTCATCAGGAGAAGAGGGATCTGAATAGCAAAGAGATTCCAGCTGGTTAGTTATTATTTTAATTATGTAATTGAATCAGCTATTTTCCTGCCAATATCTAAAGTTACTTATGGAAAATTTATTCAGAGACTCTGTGAAGACACTCTCTCTGTATTTTCATTGCGTGTCATAAATCCACATTTATCAACCTTTCTGTACCTTTAAAACTTCCTGTTGAATAATGTTCATCCATGCATTCTCTCAACAGTGCTTATAGTGGGGCTGTGATATACCTGAGAGCTGGTATCATCCTCATTTTCGAAGAATATTTTGGAAGTTAAAATCTATAGTTATTATAAAGCACAATTTCACATTTTCTGTATTTCTTAAAAGTTCAGTGTTTAGAATCATGAAAATCAGCTTTTTCTGTTATCTTCTCTGTTTTTTCTCAACTATAGCACTTAAATTTGCACTTTCTTTGAATCTTAAAGAAGATGAAAAAAAAAAACCTCAGAATTTCCCTTCACCTAGTTTACTAAGCTTTGGGGTATTACTCTGTGAATTTTAGGAAACTTATAAGTTTAAAAGAACTTGGTCACATGCCCTAACAATTAGGATAAAGGAGTTTTTACATTAAGAAGGGCAGGAGAAATTGGTATATTTTATAAATTAATTCAATAAATAGTTAATTGGCACAAAAGGGTTAACTCTGGGGCTTACAATTAGGGTTAACAATTGCCTTGGGAGTGGTGGGCAGACCAGGAGGTGCCTTTTGTTTTTTTTCCACAGAGGCTTGAACCATGCCTTTTTCATACCACAAAACTGCTCTGAGTCCTTAAAAAGGTAGATGTAGTGAAAGCACATTAGAATAATGAGGTTAAGTAACAAGTTAAGAAATATTTTATTTCCTGTGTCAGGATTTTGGCCTGTAATACTGACATGTAATTGTGGGTATAGGAAAATAAAGACCTGTCTTCAGATATTTTTCCCCATTTTTCTCCTTCTAATCTAGTCTAATCTAGTCAAAATAATTTATTCACTGTCCACCTTATCTTTACTTGGGTTTTTTTGTGGATTTCATTTCTGGAATTCCATTCCTATTCTCTTCTGCCAATCTAAACTCCCTGTAACCTTTGCAGCCTGGGCCCAATTCCTTTTCCTGTGTGAAGCTCACAGCATTGGACTCTATTCTTGTCTTTTTTTAACTTCTTGGTGATGGCCCCAGAAGTTTAGTTTGGAATTCCCTCACTCTTTTCAGATCATAACATAAGTACATAGATAACTTAAAAATCCACTTTTCCTTAAGGTCTACATTTATTTGTAGGAATTTAGTTTTATTGTATAATTCCTACATTTATATTTATAAATACATATATGTATACAAATATAGATGGTAATTTTGGTAATTGAATAATTCTTATAAAATATTATATACTTTAACAGCAACATATTTTAACATTTTGGTGATATTGATAAATTAGAGAGAAATTGATTATTAGCAGAGTCCACAATATGATAGATGATCACTTTGACATGAGAGATCTAAGTTCCTGAGGGACATACCATAAGACATGCCCATGGGACAGAAAAATCAAACCTAGCTTGGGCAAGAATATATACATGATAATAAAACATGCAAGTGAACCCCTGCTCATCCTTCAAGACCCATCAATTACTTCCTCATCTTAAAAATTTAGATCTTGACCATAACTCTAGGCAATAATCACTAGATTCTCGCTTTACCATTCTATCTTTTACATTGCTTTATTAAAAACCGGAATACATGTGTTGAAATTATTTATTGCCTTTTCGTAATTCAGTAAAACTCTAAGATCAGAAACTAGACCTTTATTTGCTTAGTTTAAATCATTATTCAAAATACTTTTCAAATAAATCAGAAAAGGCATTTTGGAAAGCATCATATAATATTTTTTAAATATGAGGATATTTTTCTCTGACTTTACTGTTTACATATCAGTATATAAAAATATGAGGTCAAAACAACTGCAAATGCAGTTAAAAGTATTAATATGATTTTAAAATTGTTAGGTAATATTTCAATGCTTTATTTTTCCTCTTGAAGTTGATAAAGATAATATGAAGGGATTTATTACTAGATGAAAACAGAAAAAAAACTTAGGTGTGGGGATTTTATTTTTTATCTGAGAATGTGGGTGTTATTAAATCTCTATGGGGGTGGACACCAGCAAGTGCTATAGATCACAACCACTTCTATTTAATTCCTGTTGATTTAATTTTATTTTCAGAGCTGCTTCTTCACAGATTGTTTCGAAATATATGGCTATGTGGGGGAGGATAGAATATCACAGCTATAACATTAAACACAGGCATATACATTCACAGAACCCACAAAACACAAAATGTGCTGAAGCAGCTGGAGTGTTCTTTTTTCTGATAGCAAGTCAGAAGACGGGAGGATGAGCAAAATTGGCAGTTGGATGATACTGACAAAAGCAGAACAATTCGTGCGAAGAATTTACTGTGAGTAGGTCTGAGACTGACATGTGGGATCACGTTTTACCTCTATTGGCAGTGCAATGATTTTGAAATTAAAGTGACTGGATACACAAAAATGTTAAGTTTGATAGCTCCATAAAAGGAATTTCATACTTTAAAAAATGTGTGTGCTCTTATGTCAAGTGAGTCCTGTTGGAGAAATGTGGGTAAATAGTGATATTTAATTTGATAGGCTAGTTTGCTATAAATAGTTCGGTTGTATGGTTTCTGCAGTTTGTGAGAGGTAAAAAAAAATACAATAAAACTTATTTTTTGGTGCTAATTAGCTTACTAGTGCATTCAGTAGAAGTTCAAGAAAATAGGCATACATTTCTGAAATGTAGTTACTTACATTTTCTTATCAGTTTTGATGAAAGATTTGGCAAAAACAAACCCACTCAGGGGTTTTGGCCATGTAGGAATAAATAAGATTTTGATGTCACTAATGCATTTTAATTACCCTTATATATTAAATTCCAATTAATCACACCCAACTTGGGACTTTGCTTAAATTAAAAATTATATCAATCAAGCATTTATGCTTGATTTATGTGATTTTTTCGATTTTTTCATACTAAGGTGGGAGCTGGCTCACTAAACCCAAATATTGTGCACCCTGTTCCACTCAGAAGCCATAGAATTTAGGAATATTAATCAATGTTCTGCCAACCCAGAGATGCATGGGGTTCCAAAACAGGAAAAAATGTGCAAGAGATAAGTTTAGGGAAGTTTCTCCTTCCACTGAGCCAGAAATATTGAAACATAAATGAAGAGAGAATCTAAAGTTATTTATTCTAAATTTTCACTGTTTTCAATGTTCCAATATTTATTGGAAGGATAAAATTTCAAGGGCCAAGAATTAACTAAGTTAATAAGTAGATCGTAATCACTATATTACACTGTGGAATGTGAAGTCAGCATTGTGGGCAAACATGAGATGTATGAAAGCAATGTCCTGGGAAATTATACTTCCTAATATACTATTTAAGATACAGAAAGCATTGTAAATAATTTTCAAATATGTAGGAATAAAACTATCCAATACATAATTAAAGAGTTGTGCTAGTGTGTTGTATGCTACACATCCTCAATCAAGGGGAGTTATGTTATACAAACAGATGAGCAGAATAATAATAATATGGGTAGTAATTCAAGGTTTTATCATACACTTATTGTTTGGCTTTCTAATCTATACACGTCCTAACACTGAGAGATATAAAGCATAAATAGAAAAATTGGTATATTGTTTCACTTAAAATGCTTTTTTTTTTTCATGTAGCTAAAACAGAAACCAAGTGTGAAAAGCAAGTAGAGTTGAAATGTTGAGCCTACTAGGTTCTTGTCAGGATTCAGGCATAAGTGTCTCAGTCTGTACCTATATGATATACACCATGTGAAACAGTGGTTCAGTTCACTGACTGATTTGTTCGCAAAACGGACTAATTCAAAATTTTCAATATGTGCATCTTTTTGGGTTTTGTTTTTATTTGACTGTATTGACTATTTCTTCTCTGTACCATGAATTTTCCTGCTTCTTTTTGTATTTTGCTTTCCCTCCTCCTACAACAAATATTGCATCTAAAAGAACAGTACAGACTGAAGTAAATAATATATATCTCAAGACCAAGTAAGGGCATGCTTCTTTTTTTTCAGATCACTAGTTTGGGGATGCTGAGTTAATCTAATCTATATCTGAGCTTTGTTTAGGATTTGTTGCACCTTTATCTAGAATCAGTTCACAACTATAAAGGCATAACAAAAAAATACCATATGTCATATATTCAATTGTGTTGGAATACCTATATTTAAATAGTAAAAACATATTAGAGACTCAATTTAATCATATATTTAATTAATATAACATATATTTATAATTCATATTTTATTTATTTATTTATTTAATGTAATTTATATTACAATTTATATTTAATTAATATTCAAATTTGATGAAGTTTGGCTCAACCTAATTTACTTTAAAAAATTTCAGGATGTGCATAAACAGCTTATTAATTTCTATTTTCTAAATACATTAAAAAAAAACCAGGTATTTCTTTAAGGAAATTTGACAAAAATTTGGTGCAATTATAAATTGGAAAAATGTAAGTGTGGTGACTCATTTATTTTATGAAATATTATATATCCATTAAAATGAAAATACAAAATGACAAGATATTCTTCATAATCTAGAATTTAGTGAAAAGGAAGATACAAAATTTTAGTTATAAAAAACCTAGGTATAAAATTGTATAACAATTTCTTTTTTGTACATAAAAGTAGCCCAAATTATGGTATACATTGGCTTGTTTTGAGGCCAAAACACCAGACAGGAGCCAGAAACACATAGATTTGGTTTAGAAGAATTATAAGTGTGCACTTAGTACAGAATTATAAGGTGCACTTAATATAACCTTTAATTCATGAATACTGAACCCATCATGGGGAGGAGTTTATATTTTGCAAAGCCTTAGAATTATCATGTTATGGTGTATGTATAAGGAACCTGTTGGTTTTCCACCGAGATGAATGTTTCCATGAGATAATAATTACTGCCTGTTTTATTATGTCATGGATTATTAAAAAAACAAATCCTACTAGATTTCTTTTTAAAACTTCATTTCATATTATTTTATTTAAAAAAATAATTTTTAAATTATTTTTAAAAATTGTCTATAGTCCCAGAAACTTACAAATATATTTTTAAAGTAACCGCATAGGCAAATTCAAGATATTTAAATTATGTTTTTATGTGTCATTGAAGAATAAAAAATATTTTGAATGAGTTGTAAATAATTGCTGGTTAGAGAGACTTAGAAACTACGGTCTTATCAACATTGTGTAACTCTTATTGAACAGTGTATTCCTGCCTTATCTAGTTGCGAAAATTTTATCAAGGAAGCAAAGATATACAGACTATAGAAATTTAAAAATGTACAATTCTTGATTTTTCAGGATCCATATGTAGCTTGAGATCAGCACCCTTAACAGAGGGTGGATAACCAAGCCTCTACTTCATTATAATCTTTACTGGGGACACTTCTCTCATATGTCTTGATTGCCCCTTAACATCCCTAGGACACAGAAACTGACCTGCTATATACAAGCATTAGTAAAAAATGTTGATCTAATTAATAGATAAAACTGTACTAAATCAGGGAGAAAGAAGGTAAAGAAGGAGAGGGAGAGAGATGCTTCAGTAACCGGTGGAAGAATGACTTTCAAAACAGGTAACGGTCAACAATATGAAAAGCTAAAATGATGTGCAATAAAATAAAGACCTAAAAATTTCACCAGTATTGGTAATTCTAATATAGGGAAAGGAATTTTATTGATGAGATGTGGGTTAATATCATATGGCAATAATTTGAGAAGAAAATTACTGAAAAAATGGAGACAGCTGAAATCAGCAACTGATGGTCAGTGTGAAACAATATTTTTTCCCCTGAAGCGCTGCAAGCAAAAATAATAACCCTTTCTCCTCAGCTCAAAGCCTGTTTCATAACTTGATTTCATGGAAAATAAAATGGTTTCTATGAATGCTTCTTCATTTTCAAACCTTGTCTAGGTTTCTACAGTCCCCCTGAAGTTTTATAAATTATTTCAGCATCCCCTGAATGAGAGTCCGGTTTTTGAGTTAGAACACTTAGCCGAGGAAACCACATCAATAAATATACAAGAAAAACAATCCACTTTACATTGCAACACATGGTATATTAGACAAGAACCAATGCAGGGTATTCTTTTCCATGAAAATTTTCCAAAAATAATAGCTTTGTTCATATGTAGAAAATAAATTTCAACTTTGATGATGGTGCCTTTCTTCTATGCCTTAGATTGCTTACAAGCATTCTCTTGCCAATTAATGAATACCTAGTCCCGAAGTCACAACTTTCAATTTGGTCCTGAATGCTTGTCCTTTCATGTCCCAGTTTCAAACTCTGCACTCAGATCTCTGAAAATATGCTAACAGAACAAGAGTTTGTAGGGTCCTTTTACTTTATACCATTAACAGAACTAAAACCTATGAATGAACCCCTTCTTATTACTGTTAACCTGTCTTTACAGATGCTTTTAACAGAATACCAAATGTCAAGCAGAGAATGTCAGAAAATGCTGTGAACTGGATCCACTAAAAACTTAAGTTTCCTGCCTTGATTCAGTTCCCTTTTCACTACTGTGTTTCTTTGAGTCATTCCTATTTAACTCAGAGTGAACACCCTTTCAAAAGTTTTAACAAACATTTATCAGTCTTCCCGTATTAAATTTTACTACCTGCAAGCTCCTGCATTACTAAAATTGAAACCTGATATGTCTATCCTCAACTTATGACTTCTTCAGTTCAAAAATCCATGATTTCAACCTTGTTCATACATAGAACAGATACAGAAAAGTGAGTAAAAGCAATGTGCATCCCCTGAGCAGTAACGTAACCACCAACCAAAGGCAAGGGGAATATCGGCAGTAACTGTGAAACCCCAGCAGGCTGCCCACTAATAAATTCCTGCAAAATATAACCACCATCTTGAATTCTTTTGGTCATAATGTTCTCGCTTTTTAAAAAAACTTACACCTAAGCATACAGCATTAAACATTATAATTTAGCTTGCCTAGTTTTTAAACAGTTATTTTCACTCAATATCATGCTTGGGAGATTCATTCTTTTTGTGGCAAATAGCAATAATTTTTTCAAAATGTGTTCATTTATTGCTGAATGCTATTCTATTATACAAATATATTATTTCCTTATCCATCATATTCTTGACGAAAATTTGAGTTGTTTACAATCTGGGGCTTTTATAAATAATGCAGCTATGAATACCCTTGTCAGATTTTTAGTGCAAATGAATATAAATTTCATTTTTTTAAAGATTTATTTATTTATTTTAAAGAATGAGAGAGGGTGGGGAGAGGGGCAGAGGGAGAGAGAGTCTTTTTTTTTTTTCAGATTTGTTTGTCAGAGAGAGAGAGTATGTGTACATGCACAAGCAGGGGAAGGGGCAAGGGGCAGGCAGAGGGAGAAGCAGGCTCCCGGCTGAGCAGGGATCCCAACTTGGGATTCAGTGCCAGAGTGCCAGGATGAGAGGATCATGACCTGAGCCAAAGGTCGACGCCCAACGGACTGACCCACCCAGGTGTCCTGCGGGAGAGAGAGTCTTAAGCAGACTCTGCACTAAGCACAAAGCCTGACCCAGGGCTCAGTCTCAGAACCCTGAGATCATGACCTAAGCTGAAACCAAGAGTCAGTCACTTAAACAACTTGGTCACCTAGATACAATTGATATAAATAGATATAAATTTCTAGTATATATATTCTTGGTTTTGAATCGCTGGATCATAAGGTACACATATATTTAGTTTCTCAAGATTATGCCAATATTCCAAAATTATTTTACCAATTTGCACTTTTATCAGTAGCGTATGAGAGTTCCCCTTTCTCCACATTTGCACTAACAATTATCATTTTCATTAATTCTTAGCTAATTTTATCATAGTGTGCTTTTAATTTGTAATTCTCTAGTTACTAGTGAGGTTGAATACCTTTACATATATTTGTTTGCATTTGTATGTCCTCTTGGTAGAATTGTTATTCAAGTCTCTTGTCCATTTTTCTATTGGGCTATTATGAAATATAGAAATTATTTTTGTTTTATTTTATATTTAATTATGTTATTTTATATTCTAAATTGAAATTCTGAGTTGTCTGTATTATAAATGTGTTATTTCTTTACCTGACTTTTAATATTTTCTTCAAAATGTTTTAAAGATTTTCCTTTATCACTTAAATCCTTAAATCCTTTACTAATTTGTATATATAGAATAAGGAAGTTTTACTTTATCTGAAAAAGATTCTGTACTACATTTTAATGGTTTAGCTTTTTCCAATCATCTGCAATGCCTTCTTTGCAAAGATAAAATTCTCATCCATTTGATTACAGTTGTCTTTCATTGTATAACAAAATACCCCAAAACTTAACAACTTGATATTTAATTAATATCATTTATTAGTATTTTGCCTCTATTTACCTGTATTATACTGTCCTCTGTGTGTGTGCATGTGTGTTTTTTATGTTTAACACGGTTTTATTAGATTCATGAGATAAATTAAGAAAAATTCTTCTACAGTATTCTGGAAGAATACTGTAATCTTAGAATTATTGCTTGTTTTTTTGCTACTAGTAGCCTATAAAACATTTTGAGCTTGTGGTTTTATATAGAGTCATTGGTTTGTTATTTTAATGATTACAAAACTATTCATAGTTTCTAGTGCTACTTGATTAATCTTTGTACATTTCAACAAAGTTTTAGGTTAAAAAATATTTATATTATCCTGATTTTAATTTATGCTGTATCTCTAGCATGCCTCATTTTTCTATCCTTCTATTGTTTATTTGATCCTTCCTCATTTTTTGTTAATATTGCCAATTATCTTTCATATTTATTAAGCTTTCCATAGAATGATATTTTGGCTTTCTCAATCTACTCTATTGTATCTTTCCTCTGATATTGTCAAATTATTTTCCCTACTTCTTCAGTTGGGTGTGTAGACTACTCATTTTCATCTTTTTTCTTTTCTTAATGTGATATTTAATGTTATGCATTTCTTTTTTTCTCTCTTTTTCTCCTCAACAGTTTACTCATTGTGGTTTTTTTGTGGGTTATGTGATTTTAATTTATGATTATATTCCCTTGAACACTTTATATGTTGGAAAAGTGTGATGATTAAAATTCTTCTGAAGACAAAATTTAATAGTATATATTTCATATAATTAAGAAATGAATTAACTGATATGTCACAATGGAATTAGAAATTCCATATGCCATGTGCAGTAAAGTGCACAGTTTAAGGATTTTCTAATTCTATTTTTCTCTATTCTTTGTTTTTGTTTGTTTGTTTTTGTGTTTCTTGTAATGCTTCTCTTAGATCAAGGTCAAAACATTCATGTACTTATACTATCTACTTCAGAGTTCATTTTAAAATATATTTTCCCTATCAGTGATGTCTCAGTTCTTTTCTTTTTTTAAAGATTTATTTATTTATTTAAGTTAGAGAGTGGGGGAGGGGGTGGCTGAAGGAGAGTTAGAGAGAGAATCTTCAAGCAGACTCTCCACTGAGCACAGAGGCCAATGTGGGGCTCAGTGTGGGCCTTATCTCATGACCCCAAAATGTCAACCTGAGCCAAAACCAAGAGTAAGATGCTTAACCAACTGAGCCACCTAAGTGCCCCAGTGGTGTCTCAGTTCTAGGCAGAGATCTTCAATCAGATCTTCCCCTTCTTTTTATGGTATTTTCCTCTACTGCCTATATTTATCCCCTAAAATTCAGGCACAGCTGAGAATAGAAGACGTTTATTTCCAAAGGAAAGGGAATGTGCTGGCCTTTATTCAACTAAAGACAGTGGCAGTGTTATTTTCACCATCAAATAGTTTTATCCTGGCCAATTCACTCAGCCTCTTTAAGTCATAGTTTTCTCATAAACAAAATGTCAGAGATTACCCTTAATTATTACTGTAGATCTAATAATTGACATAGAATGCCATTTATATGAAATCAAATGGTAACTTTTACATATAGGTAGTCAAAGAATATTAATTATTTTCCCTCGCTTCTTTGACTGCTGGCCTGCTTCCTCTTCCCCAAATTCCTATCCATTGCCCTTTTTCTTCCACTAGTATTTTCATGTTTCTTTTCCTTCACAAATAGTCACCTTTACATCATCACTGTTCATTTGGTTGCCAAGTATGAACTATACCCCAAGTCCTTACATTTCCTGGTCTTCTCTGTGGTCCATCAGAATATGCTAATTCATCTCTGGAACTAGCATACATATGTCTGCAAATGCATGTCTCTGATTACATATCATCTTTTCCTGGTTTCTTTATTCCTAGTCAATGTCAAAGGCCATTTTTATTTGTCTTTGTATTTATAGCTCATTGTGTAATGTCTGCAAAGTTTATTTACTTAATGAATTAGGTAACAGCATATAGTAAGATTATTGAGATCATGGTTTTTGGAATCTGGTATATGTGGACTGGAATCATGCATCTCCCACTCAGCTACATGAGCTGGTACAAGCTATTGAGATGATTTTTAACCTTCAAAATTGGTATACATGATACTCATTTAAGAGCATTTTTAAAATTAAGTGTGAAATGTTTTATAAAGCTCTTGGTATACTACCTGAAATATTTTAAGTCCTCATAAAATGATAGCTATTAATAGTTGATGGTGAGAGAATAAAAAATTACATTTAAAATGCTTTACTGGAAACTTCCATTGGTAATACACATAAGTGCATAAACTAAACATGAAAAATGCAGAAAGCACATCTTTTTCTCAAATCACACCTTCACTGTTTTCTCCTTTTACTATTTGATACTTTTTACTATTCAATACCTCATCAAAACTCTGCACTAATCTCTGACTTCCTCTCCTCCACAACCCTCGACTAAGAATCATCAGTCTTATGCATTCACTCATTCAGTGGAATGGATTTAGGGAGGGACTAACATTATTACATTCATGATTAGACCACAAAGCTTCTGTAGAATATTGGGCAAACTAAAATATTTATTTTATTTCAACAAACATTTTTCAGGATTTGCAATGTGTTTAACCCTGCTAAGTATCTTAGTTTTAAGGGAGTTGACCATAATAAAAGGTGGTTTATGGAATATATTTCAGGGTTAAATTTTGTGGAACCAAGAATTATTCTATTAGTTCAGAGCAGCAAGAAATTGATTAAGGTATTTAAGAGAGGCATAAGTTGAAGTTGGGTGACTTTAGCCTTTAACATCTGGATAAGATTTGGATAAAAACAAAAACAAAAACAAAATTAAAATAAAAGCTGTGTGTTTCGTACAGAAAATTGATTTAATCATTCAGCACCTCATTATTGAGTATCTATAATGCTAAAGGCCAAAGAATAATAGTGCTTAGTTTGAAAGATTTTTTTAATGCTTAAACTCATGATACTTGAAGAATAAAATAAGACAAAACTATTTATTTATTTATTACTTAAACTTGGCAGGGAGCCTCTAAAATACTGCCTAAAATAGTTCTGCATATATTAGGATTTTGAAAGTTACCTTTTGATAGGAGGGAAAAGTAGAACCTGTAACATTATTTCTGTATCAAAATTTCCTATTAGCATTTTAAGTCTGTTGACTAGCTTCCCAATAAAATGTAGAAATGTCAGTATTTTGATGTAATCCAAATATGGTGGATATGGATTAAGAAACTTTCTGGTGAGAGATGACTTATCCTCTACCCTTAACCACATGAAGATTTGATAAATTTCTGTGTACATCTATAGTTTTTCCATGTTGTCTTTCCATGTTTTTCCATGTTGTTTAGGAATTTGAAATATTCCTAAAGAACTTAAAGAAATATTGTCTTCGTTTAATTACTTTAGCACTTTCATAGCTGCACACACTTTTCTGTACTCAGTTCTTCAGCATAGATCTGAATAAATTTTTTTGAATAAATCTGTCCCAGCTTTCCTTATGGGGCTTATTTCCAACAGATATGAATTTAATAAGGCACATTTATACAACCTAATGCAGCCTTGCAAAACATTTTCAAATATAGTTAGATTTCAAAATCATATTAAATTTGTAGAATTTTCAGAGTTCCAAACTGAGTTATTTAGGTATTTTTCTCTATGTGCCCATATATATGTATATATACATATGTATATATGTATACATATATATGTATATATGTACATATTATGTATAAATACATAAACACATCTAGTTTTCTTTTCTTACTTTAGCTCCTAACTCTAAAAATACCTCTTGTGGACATGCAGCATGGACTGGTCAACACTCTTTCTATGCTAACACCAGTTTCAGTCCACTTATTTTAAACCCATGTGTTCAACCAAATGCTGTTGATATTGAATTTGTAGCAAATAATCCAGGCCATCAGAGACTATTTCTGCCAGGCTATTTTTCCTCTTTTTATTCCAGGAGGCTGCTATTCACAACCATGTTAACTGCTAAGAATTTAAAACATCCCGTATTTTTTTTTAACACTACACAGTTAGTGTCTATGCCACAGTTAATACTTGTATCCTCTACTACTGTTTTACTTGTTCTCACATCATTGCAAATCTTCAAGGAGAGGCATCAAGTTGAACAGTTCCCCATTGTTCCTCATGATGCCTAATATAAAGTTAGGGCTCTTTTCCTCAAACGGTTCCTTATTTCCTTCATTATATTCAGGTTAATTTTCCAACAAGGTATTCAAGTTTTTCCATGATCTGCTCCAGCTTATCTATTTGACTTTATGTCTCACCTTTCAATTCCACAGCAATCTGACTGATGTTATTTTCTGTTTCATAAACTTGTATTTCTCTCTTTTTTCCACTAGGTCTTTGCTCATGGTGTTACTTCTGACGGAAGCAGTCTTCCTTACTTGATTCCTCACCTTTCTTTGTGGCTGTTATTTCATGACACTTGTGCCCAATTTTCTGAGAGTACATGTTCTTAAATAATGAAATTAAATACATTTTATTTGCTTTAGAGAATTTTGTGACAGTCTTGGAGATAACTGGAAGCATATGAGATGTTTTAAACCCAGTATTTTATGTACTGGGAAGAGAAGGAGGAGGAGAATGAGGAGGAGGCTAAGTCTGTAGCTTTAATACATGCAAGGAAAAATGTGTTGTTTTTTTTTAAAGGTTTTGTTTATTTATTTGAAAGACAGAGATCATAAGTAGGTAGAGAGGCAGGCAGAGAGAGAGGAGGAAGCAGGCTCCCCGCAGAGCAGAGAGCCCGATGTGGGGCTCGATCCCAGGACCCTGGGATCATGACCTGAGCCGAAGGCAGAGGCTTTAACCCACTGAGCCACACAGGCACCCTGGAAAAATATGTTTTAAATAAAGCATATCTTGTGTAAAGATGGAAAAAGTATTCCTGAATATACCCTTTATTAAAACTTAATACCAAGGGCGCCTGGGTGGCTCAGTGGGCTAAAGCCTCTGCTTTCGGCTCAGGTCATGATCTCGGGGTCCTGGGATGGAGCCCTGCATCGGGCTCTCTGCTTGGCAGGGAGCCTGCTTCCTCCTCTCTCTCTCTCTGCCTGCCTCTCTCCTACTTGTGATCTGCCTGTCAAATAAATAAATAAATAAGTAAATCTAAAAAAAAATAAAACTTAATACCAGAATTGAAGAAATATATACTTAGACATAATTATGTGTTATTTTCAGCTCTAACAATTACCATGTCTATGACCTTAGACAAATTCATATTTTAATTTGTCTAAAGCAGTTTAACGAAAAACAGCACAATTCCAGGCACGTAGTAATTACTCAATAAATATTAGCTAAAAATAATTTCTTGCCATAATCAGCTCCAAATTAAACATCTTACCACTCTATCTTGTTCACTGTGTACATGTTCTTTTTTATCAGCCCTACTGTATATGTGTTTAATAAGCCACAACTTTGGTTTATTAAAAATTTTCATTTCTCTTTATCCACTTACTGTCCTTAATTGCCAGCCCAGTGCTTTACATAGAGTCAATGCACAATTAATATTGCTTGAATGAATATAAGGTGAATGTTTATCTTGTTATTTGGTTAAAAATAAATTTAATGTTTTACCATAACTTTAAATTCTTAAAAGGCCCACATATCTTATAGAAATATTAACAGGTATATGTTTTAATATTTGTTTTCTTTCTGGTGGATAAGGCTAATATTTTTACATCAAAATTGTAACAGGTCAGATAAGGTTAAAATTACACTGTGACTTAATTCAAAAAATATCATCTGAAACTCAAATCCACAGAATAAAAACATCTATTGTTATTTAAAGAAGACTAGACCATCTGAAAATTTTGGATAAATACGAAAATATTTGCTGTATATTTCCTGTGATTATCTCCTTATAAAACACATAAGACCTCTGCACAACTCATTTACATGACATGTATATGGAAGGATGCGTACTTCTTCAGGAAAACCTATTATATAATGAACACCAGGAAAGGATAAGGAGCCACAGGAAGATTAGGAGAAGGAGACTAAACTTCGGAGAATCAGGAAGTCATTACTTGCCAAAAAGAAGAAATCAGTATCTACAATGCATTTATTTATTTATTTATTTATTTGTATTTATTTTTTTAAAGATTTTGTTTATTTATCTGACAGAGATCACAAGTAGGCAGAGCGTCAGGCAGAGAGAGAGGGGGAAGCAGGCTTCCCTCTGAGCAGAGAGCCCAATGTGGGGCTCTATCCCAGGACCCTGGGCTCATGATCTGAGCTGAAGGCAGAGAATTTAATCCACTGAGCCACCCAGGCGCCCCTACAATGCATTTATTTTAAAAAGTATGCTGTTATAATTTTGATAACTTTACATCTCAAGTACTCTAAGAGACCATACAAGTTATTGGTGATGTTTTTCCACCAGTCCTGTATAATTTCCACTTAATTAAGCATGATGCTACAAAATATGTGCAGTTGCATTGTATCAGTTCTTCTTTTAATATCTATTTAAAAACCATTTGCATCTGTTTTTCTGTTAGCATTCAGAATGCTACATAAAATCCAATTATTACTTTAGACTTTACAGGGAACTATCAAAATGTCTTTAGTTAATTCAACTGATATTTCAATACAGTAAAAATATCAAAAGGGAGCCACTAATTATTGAAACTATCACACACTACTTGTAATGGTATATTATACATGCTTTTTGTATAACCATAACTTTTGTTTATCAAGTATGTATTTGTTCTTTTAAAAATATTAAAGTATACTTTAATTTCAATATAAAGGAGAAACTCTGCATTGTCAATTACTATTACTACAATTTCTAGTTGCTTTATTTCTTTTATTGTTATAATTCAAAGATTTGTCTCCTGCCCAGTTATAGAAAGGCATCCCTTCATTACATTTTAAAAAGCAGCTCACTGATAGAATCAGTAATAATTATGAACTTGGATTATTGATTTCTTAAAGCACTTATAAGAAATTACCCACTAGTGGATTCAAAGTGTAATTGGGCATATTTAATTACATAAAATTATGGTTCTTTTAATTCCTTTCAAATGGGACATTAATGACTGTTGGATCATGAGCAAGAAAGTAGAGAATAGAAGTATGAAGGTGGCAAGGGGATGGTACTGCAAAAGGAGAGGGGACAAAGAAAAGCTGATCTGCTGTAGTTGGCTTTTATTTGGGCCACCCCTGACCAACACTTCACTTCAAAAGAGATTGATGCTTGAATGAGTAAGAAGCTGCACTTTCTTTTAAAAAACAAGCACCCTAACAATGAAACTATCTGTAAGAGAGGAATATTCCATACCAGAGGCTCAAAAACATTTTAGACAGATTTCTTTTCTTTGTCTAAGTTAGTATGCAGACATTCTTTTTTCTCTCATAAGGACTTTAGCATGACACCAGTTGCCTGGTTGTGTCAAATGCATGAATGAATGGGCAAGCAGAGAGGGAAAAAAAGATTTGATAACTTGATTACATATGATAAAGAAGAAGACCCAAATCTCAGGACTAAATTCACATTTTGATGGTTTCGTTAGTGTAAATGTCTAATGCTTATGAAATTGGATTTATGCTGTATAAGTGATCATCACATTTAAACTACATAAACTGAACTACACAACACAAATGGCAGAGTTTTCTTTACATGACGATGAAACTTATCTATCACATGCAAAGGAAAAAAAAGAAAGAAAAAAGAAAAAGAAGAAAGAAAGAAAAGAAAAAGTTGACTAGAGTTTGAATCTAATATGATATGGTTTTCCCCTCAATAATTACTACTTTACTGAGTGTTATAGAACTGTCATATTTGAAAGATATATTGATATAAAAAACTGAAGTGTCAGAAAATTGTTTTTAAATTAATTCTTTACTAGTATAAAATAATAACAGTGAAGTTAGAAAGGCCTTAATCACAGCCCTGGTAATCAGATGACATAAATGGGATTTCTTAATGCAAATCTTTTGCCTATTCATATACTCAGCCTGGTGACTTTCTATTGCTGAACTCACAATCTCTTGAATTTCCTTTATTTTCCTAGAAGGGCAGTTGAAAGGCAATATATGAAAACAGTGTATGAATCACACGTACATGTTATTCAAATATTCTAGTAGGAAGTTGAATGTTAAGGTTAAACCAGAGGCAAAATTATGAAATTACATCTTTGGATAACTCCATTGTTTTACTTATGTGTCTGTTTATCCATATGTGCCTTTCTCATCATCCTGACAATAGATTCCATTGAATATATTCTCAGGCAATTCAAGGCTTATCATCAACAACATTCTTGGGCCTTAGGGCTTTCTGAAATCCCCCAAATGCACAATGTGACAACAGAATTATATCAAGACTCAATCTTTGTATGTGCCAATGGGAATGGCATAGAAGGAAATATTATCTATACTTAACAACGACCAGTGAGCAGAAACTTTTTAAGTTCTCAGATAACTTCCCCAGTGACATTCTTCAAAGAATTAGTTAATCTGATTACAGAAATTATAATAAATATGAAATAATTAGCTGGGAAAATAGAGGAAACAAAGACAAAGTCCTTACTCTAACTTATAATGCTCTTACACAAGCTGACCATCTATTAACTCTGGAACCCTTAACTTTGTTCCCAAGGAGCTTCCCTTGTTCCTTCTGCTTGAGCCACACAGGTCACTATGTATTTTTTTTATTTTTTATTTTGTTTTGTTTTTGTTTTTGTTTTTGTTTTGTTTTCTGGGAAAGCCAGACTTGGTTCCAGCTTAGATTGTTTGTATCATTTCTTCAGACACATTCGTGATCTACTCTCTCACTTCATTAAAGATATACAAAAACGTGTTATCATAGATAGAGAACTACTTTACCCACTTTATATAAAATCACAATACCCTTACCCCCACTGTCTGCTTTATATTTTCTCCTTAACACTTAGTACTATATATCAGGTGGAACAATCCCCTGATTATTCAAAATTTAAAAGGAATAAAAATGTGAACAATCCCCTGTTCAAATTTTTACTCCTTTTCTATAGGTTTTTTTTATACTTTTAATGACCTTATCCTATTAACTCAGAAGCATTCTCCATTATAAGCTGCAACATTATTTTATGTTATACTATGAAAAAATGCTGTCAGTTTTTCCCCATTAAGGATGATATTCACTGTGGGTTTTTCATAGATAGATTTTATGAATTTGAGGAACGTTCCCTCTATCCCTATACTTGGAAGGGTTTTAATCAGGGATGAATGCTATATTTTGTCAAATGCTTTTTCTGCATCAATTGAGAGGACCATGTGGTTCTTCTCTCTTCTCTTATTGACCATTTGGTAACCAGTATTCTATCACATTGATTGAGTTGCAAATGTTGAACCACCCTTGCATCTGAGGGATAATTCCCACCTGGTCATAGTGAATAATCTTTTTAGTGTACTGTGGGGTCCTATTAGCTAGTATCTTGTTGAGAATTTTGGGATCCATATTCATAAGGGATATTGGTCTGAAATTCTCCTTTTTGGTGGGGTCTTTGCCTGGTTTGGGGATCAGAGTAATGTTGGCTTCATAGAAAGAGACTGGAAGTTTTCCTTCTGTTTCTATTTTTTTAAAAGCTTCAATTTGCAAATGACACTACAAAGGGCTAATATCCAAGATCTATAAAGAACTCCTCAAACTCAACACACACAAAACAGATAATCACGTCAAAAAAAAAAAATGGACAGAAGACATGAACAGACACTTCTCCAAAGAAGACATACATGGCTAACAGACACATGAAAAAAATGTTCATCAGCAGCCATCAGGGAGATCCAAGTCAAAACCAAATTGAGATACCACCTTACACCAGTTAGAATGGCCAAAATCAGCAAGACAGTAAACAAGTGTTGGAGAGGATGTGGAGAAAGGGGAACCCTCTTACACTGCTGGTGGGAATGCAGGTTGGTGCAGCCACTTTGGAAAACAGTGTGGAGATTTCTTAAGAAATTAAAAATAGAGCTACCCTATGACTTTGCAATTGCACTACTGGGTATTTACCCCAAAGATACAGATGTAGTGAAAAGAAGAGCCACCTGTATCCCAATTTTCATAGCAGCAATGGCCACAGTCACCAAACTGTGGAAAGAACCAAGATGCCCTTCAATGGACGGATGGATAAAAACGATATGGTCCATATATACTATGGAGTATTATGCCTCCATCAGAAAGGATGAATACCCAACTTTTTTATCAACATGGATGGGACTGGAAGAGATTATATTGAGTGAAATAAGTCAAGCAGAGAGAGTCAATTATCATATGGTTTCACTTACTTGTGAGGCATAAGGAATAACATGGAGAACATTGGGAAATGGAGAGGAGAAGTGAGGTGGGGGAAATTTGAAGGGGGAGACAAACCATGAGAGACTGTGAACTCTGAGAAAAAAACTGAGGGTTTGGGAGGGGAAGAGGGTGGGGGGTGGGTAAGCCCAGTGGTGGGTATTAAGGAGGGCACTATATTGCATGGAGCACTGGGTGTGGTGCATAAACAATGAATTATAAACCTCAAAAAAATTAAATTAAAAAGAAATGCTGCCAGTAAAACAATACTGTGACTGGTAAAAGATGCATTATATTTCCAGAGATATTAAAATGTGGATTGGAAGTCCTTGAAATGGAACATTTATCATGTTTATCTCTGTCTCACTAGAATGAAAGTTTCATTTGGGCAAAGAATTTTGAGTGCTTTCTTCACTGCCATCCACATTTATAGTACCTATTATTCCTGTTACATAATAAGAGGTACCTAAGAAATATTTTTATTTATTTATTTATTTGTCAGAGAGAGAGCGCGAAAGAGAGTGAGCACAGGCAGACAGAGGGAGAAGCAGGCTCCCTGCCGAGCAAGGAGCCCGATGTGGGACTCGATCCCAGGACGCTGGGATCATGACCTGAGCTGAAGGTAGTCGCTTAACCAACTGAGCCACCCAGGCGTCCCTAAGAAATATTTTTGACTTAATAAATATCTAAATAGATTTTAGTAGTTTTATGTTTAGTTATTCTGCCTCCTCATGACTTACAATTGTTATATATGTGTCCATAGATTTTCTCTGCCTTACAGCATCAGATAAAGACATAAGCAATTGAAAAGTAAGTATTTATTAAATTGTGTCAAATTGAGGACCCTTATTTAACTTAATGGAGAGATGTTTGTGTGTGGTGTGAATGGGTGTATTTGTGTGTGTATACGTGTGATGATTCTGAAAATATGAATATTTGTGATTAGCAAGGCTTAAATTTGTCTGTGAGTGACAAAATGCAATAATTCAAAAGTAGAAGTATGATAGGTGATTCAGTGCAATTGTAGTGTGCATCATTATGTCCAGAACATAGGTTCATCCTAACTTGTTGCCTTATCCTGCATGGCCTCCAGTCCACAATTCAATTCATAGTCTAAGAAGATACCACCACTCCACTTCGCTGTCCTTGGACAGCAAGAAGTTGAAGTGCTATACATACTATCACTTAAAGACACTTTTTGGAAATTGCACATTTTGTTGGTCAGTGATATCATGACCACAAGTAGTGCTATGAGAGGATGGAAAATTTCAAATTATTGGTCTGGGTGTCCAATACCATATTAGAAAGAGGAAGTAAATTAGTTTTATGGAATAGTTAGAATTCTCCACACTTAAGGGTCTGTGAGTATCCTTATTTTAAGATACTCTGAGAATAGGGGCACCTGGGTGGCTCAGTGGGTTAAAGCCTCTGCCTTCAGCTCGGGTCATGATCTCAGGGTCCTGGGATCGAGCCCAGCGTCAGGCTCTCTGCTCAGTGGGGAGCCTGCTTCCCTTCCTCTCTCTCTGCCTGCCTCTCTGCCTACTTGTGATCTCTGTCTGTCAAGTAAATAAAATCTTATAAAAAAAAAGATACTCTGAGAATAGATGAAACATTAGACTTGGGTGGAAAAGGAGACAACTTAGTCTGGTCTTTGCTGCAGAAAATGAAATGTATTTGAAATAGGCTTGGGGGAATAGTCTCATCACATTTAAGTTTATTTTTGAGAGACACCATTATTAATGCCTTTGGTTTGGAGTACCAACATGATTGTTTTTTGTCTTCTGAGTCCCTTCATTATTTGACTTTCAATCAATGAAAATTGTCTACTGCAGATCTGGATTGTTTTCCTAGGGAGAATAGCATTCTTTTTCAACTCTGCCTTTTGGGTGGTAAATCTAGTCTGAGTATTGCTCTCTTTTAAGCATCTATAAATAGCTAATGAACACCCACATTTTAAATTTTTAAAATTTTTTTTCAGTGCTTTAGCCCTTTGTAGCATATAACCTGGCATTGAGTTTGTGCCACATATTTTGACACTTAATTGCAAGTACTATTAACTTTTAATATCTAATCTTTCTGATCCAACATATGAGAAGTTGCACTAATCCATTACCATACACTTAGGTTCTGTTACTTGTAGCACTATGGAATGAGTACCAAATTCTTCATTAGTTAAGATTAGATTAAAAAGATTAGATTTTTTATTTTGCTGTGAATGGCAAGAATATACATTAAAAGTTATTAAAACAAAAATTTCTGCTAGGTAGTCTTGGACTCCTCACAATTTTGCATCTCATGTCTTTCTGTCAAAAGGCAGTAGGATATGGCAGTTGAGAACATGGCCTCAGATGCAATACAGCATCAGTTCAAGTCCTGCTTTACCACTTCTTAACTGTGTGACCTAGAATATATAAACTCCATCTCTGGGTGCTTTGATTTCCTCAAATATGCAATTAATATACTATTAAATACCTTACAAGGTTGTGAAAATTAAGCAAGTTAATACATACAATTAACTCAATACCTCCAAGCACAGAGTGAATTGTATATATGTTACCTTACAATCAGTTAGCTTTCACTATGCAATAGTCATCCACAATCTAATGTTTTAAAATATTAGCCATTCATGTTTCTCACAAGTCTTCAAGTTAGTAATTTGGGCTGATTTGGAATGAGTCTGGCTGATCTTTAAATGGATTCACTCATGAATCTATAATCAGCTGGCAGGTACACTGGGACTGGCTTTTTTTTATCATGACCTCATCTGAAAAAGCTAAGATGAATGGGCCCCCTGTTAATGTGCTCTGTCATCCTTCAGTGAGCTAGTATGAGTGTCTTACATGGCAGTGGTGGCATGGATACTAAGACCAACCAAAAAGGACACATTCTAGTGTACAAGATTTTTTTCCAAAATCTCTGCTTGTATCATATTTGCTACTGTAAAACCAACCAAAGGGAAGACAAAGGTCAACCCCTATTCAAGGAGTAGAGCAATGATTATAGGAGTTATTCAGTCACATTCCAAAAGAAGGAGAATGACTTTTTCACTTGGTAATATGCATTTAAGATTCCTCTATGTCTTTTAATGACTTCAGAGCTTATATATTTTTATTAGTGAGTAATAGTCCATTGTCTAATGCACCACTGTATATTAATCATTCACTGAATGACATCTTAGTTGCTCCTAAGTTTTGGCAATGTTGAATAAAGCAGCTATAAACATCCATGTGCGGGTTGTTGTGTGAACATAAGTTGGATAAATATCAAGGAACACAATTGCTGGATTTTTATGGTAAGAGTAGTTTAGTTTTGCAAGAAACCGATAAACTGTCTTCTAAAGTGGGCTGTACCATTTTCATTACCATTCATTTTTCATCATTTCATTTTCATTACCATTACTAGCAGTGTAGGAGAATTCCTGTTGCTCCACACCCTGGTCAACATTTGGTGTTGTCAGTCTTCTGGATTTTGGCCATTCTAATAGGGGTAGCTCATTGTTGTTTAAATTTGTATGTCCCTAATGACATATGATATAGAATATATTTTCATGTGCTTATTTGCCATCAATGTACATCTTTTAGTGAGGTGAGTTTTAAGGTCCATTTTTTAATTAGGTTATTTGGTTTTTACTGCTGAATTTTAAGAATTCTTTGTTTATTTTACACAGCAGTCATTTATAATATTTATCTTTTCCAAATGCTTTCTTCCAGTCTATGGCTTATACTCTCCTTCTCTTGACAATTTCTTTCACAGAATAGTTTTTATTGTAATGAAGTCTAGTTTATCATGATTGCTTTCATGAATCATGCCTCTGATGTATCTGAAAAGTTATCACCATGTCAAAGGTAATCTTATTCTCCTATGGTAACTTCTAGGAACTTTATGATTTTGTATTTAGCTTTATAATGCACTTTGAGTTAAATTTTTTTGAAGGGAGTAAGGTCTGTATCTAGATTTCTTTTTATTTTTTTGTACATGGATGTGCATTTCAGCACCATTTGTTAAAGAGACTATCTTTGCTCCATTATATTAACTTTGTTCCTTTATCAAAGATAAGTTGACTGTATGTATGATATTCTATTTCTAGTTTTCCACTGGTATTTGTGTTTTGTTTTGTTTTGTTTTAATTTTGCCAATACCACACCACTTTGATTACTGTAGCTTTACAATAAGTCCTGAAGCCACACAGTGTCAAAAATATGTCTGTTCTTCTCCATTAATTTTCTATTCACTATTCTAGGTCTTTCCCCTTTCCATATAAACTTTAGAATCAGGTGGTCAATATCCAAAAAATAACTTGCTGAGAATTTGATTGGAATTGCTTTGAATCTATAGTCAAGTTGAGAAGAACTGACATGTTAATAATATTGAGTCTTTCTATCCATAAACATGGTATATTTCTTCATTTATTTAGTTCTTTAATTTCATTTATCAGAGTTTTATAGTTTTTCTTTGATAAACATTATACTTTTTTTGCTAGATTATTGGTGATGTTAATGTAAATGGTATTATGTTTTTAATTTCAAAGTCCACTTGTTCATGGCTAATACATATGAAAAGAATTCATTTTTATGTATTAATCTTGTATCCTGCAACTTTGTTATAGTGGCTTATTGGCACTGGACTTTTTCTTCTTTGGGGGGTCATTTAATTTTTTTGCCATATAGAGCATTACATCATCTGCAAGCACACACAATTTTATGTTTTCCTTTTTAATCTGTAGATCTTTCAGTATGATGTTGAAAGAAATGGTGAGAGGAGTCACCTTTGCCTTTTACTTGATCTTAGTGAAAAGCTTTCAGTTTCTCATCATTAAGCATGATATTACCTGTAAATTTTTATAGATATTCTTTTATCGAATTGAGGAGGTTTCCATCTATTCCTAGTTTTCTGAAACTAGGAATCATAAATCTGAATCCTCAAATAGTCTCCCAACTAGGCATGGGATCAGGACCCTGGGATCATGACCTGAGCTGAATCAGATGCTTAACCCACTGAGCCATCCAGGTGCCCCCGTTTCCAGAAATATATTTATTCTACATTGTCCTAAAAAACTTACTCAAATCGTTCTTGCAACAAATTCCCTGTTTTTACTTGTGAGAAGGTATTTATTTTTCCTTCACTTCTGACACATAATTTTGTAAGGTGCACACTTCTAATTTGTTATTGTTTTTGCTTTTTTCTCTCAATGGGTTAAATGCTCCACTCCACTTTCTTCTTGTTTTCATGGTTTCTGAGGATACATCTTATGTAATTCTTATCTTTGTTCCTCTGTAGGTAAGATGTTTTATTCCTCTGGCTTCTTTCAAGACTTTATTTCTGATTTTTTCTGTAGTTTGAAAATGACATGTGTAGGTGTAGTTTTGTTTTTGTTTTGTTTTGTTTTGTTTTAACATTTGACTTACTTTGTGCTATGAGCTTTCTGGATCCATGCTTTGGTACTTGGCATTAATTTGGGAACTCCTCAGTCATTATTGTTTTAAATATCTCTCTGTTCCATTCTTTCTTCCTTCTTCTTCTGATCTTCCAACTGTAGGTTTAAGACACACTTTGTGTTGTCTCACAGTCCCTGGATATTCTATTTTTGTTGTTTTTCTTCTTCTCCTTCTTTGTGCTTTTTGCTTTTCAAGAATTCTATTGATAAATCCTCTAGCTGGGAGATTCTTTCCTCAGCTTTGTCCAGTCTACTAATAAACTATTCTAGGGCATTCTTAATTTTTATTTTTAAATCTCTAGCATTTATTTTTGATTCTTGCTTAGGCTTCCCACCTCTTCACTTACATGACCCTACTGTTCTTACATGTCCTCTATGTTATCCACAGGAATCCTTAGCATATTCATCATAGTTGTCCTAAATTCTTGGTCTTATGATTCTAACATCCTTGTCACATATATTTCTAACATTTGCTCTCTTCACAAATTGGGTTTTTTGCTTTTTGTTATGCCTTGCAATTTGAGGTACTGAGTGAAAGGAACTGTTATAAATGGTTTTTTAACTATGTGGTGATGAGACTTGGGGTGAGGGAAAGCATTTAATTGTCCTATGATTACCTTTCAGTCTTTTAGTGAGTCTATGCCTCTGGACTGTGGACTTCTCTAGAATTTTCATTTTTTTTTCTCCCTGCTCAGGTGGGACAGGTTGACTAGACTGGGTTTGAGTTGAGCATTTTCCTTCCTAAGGTCAGTTAAGCTCTTATAATTCCCCAATAGGTTAGGTATTGGTTAATTAGTTTCTCCTGAAGGCAGATCTTGTTAAAAAGAACAGAGTGCTCTAGGGTATTTCAAAATGGCTCCTTTTCTCCTTATCATGCCTGAAGCAGAAGAGGATTTCTCTTATACTCATATTATGGGCCCTCACACCCATGTTAGGTTTCCTTGAGGTTTCTAACTCTCAAGACTTGTTCACACTGAGCCTCTAGCAATTCATCAAATACATTTCAGATTTCCCTACTCCTGCAATAATTTCCATGGGTGTTTCAGCTCCTGAATCTCTGCTCCTCTGGTAAGCTGTGACTTTCTTTATTTGTCTGACTCTTTAATATTTAGATCAGTGGTGTTTTTTTTAAATTTTTACTTTTTTTATAAACATATTTTTATCCCCAGGGGTACATGTCTGTGAATCGCCAGGTTTACACACTTCACAGCACTAACCATAGCACATACCCTCCCCAATGTCCATTACCCCACCCACCTTTCCTGACCCACTCCCCCCAGCAACCCTCAGTTTGTTTTGTGAGATTAAGAGTCACTTATGGTTTGTCTCCCTCTCAATCCCATCTTGTTTCTTTTCTTCTTTTTCTACCCCCCTAGTCCCCCATGGTGCATCTCCACTTCCCCATATAAGGGATATCATATGATAGTTGTCTTTCACTGATTGACTTATTTCACTAAGCATGATAACCTCTAGTTCCATCCACGTCGTTGCGAATGGCAAGATTTCATTTCTTTTGAAGGCTGCATAGTATTCCATCGTGTATATATACCACTTCTTCTTTATCCATTCATCTGTTGATGGACATCTAGGCTCTTTCCATAGTTTGGCTATTGTAGACATTGCTACTATAAACATTCGGGTGCACGTGCCCCTTCGGATCACTACGTTTGTATCTTTAGGGTAAATACCCAGTAGTGCAGTTGCTGGGTCATAGGGTAATTCTATTTTCAACTTTTTGAGGAACCTCCACGCTGTTTTCCAGAGCGGTTGCACCAGCTTGCATTCCCACCAACAGTGTAGGAGGGTTCCCCTTTCTCCACATCCTCGCCAGCATCTGTCATTTCCTGACTTGTTAATTTTAGCCATTCTGACAGGTGTGACGTGATATCTCATTGTGGTTTTAATTTGTATTTCCCTGATGCTGAGTGATGTTGAGCACTTTTTCATGTGTCTGTTGGCCATCTGGATGTCTTCTTTGCAGAAATGTCTGTTCATGTCCTCTGCCCATTTCTTGATTGGATTATTTGTTCTTTGGGTGTTGAGTTTGATAAGTTCTTCATAGATTTTGGACACTAGCCCT